>CAJVPY010003763.1:0-13565 GCA_910591965.1 Dentiscutata erythropus
TAATAATATTCTAAGATAATTAATAAATAATAAATAATAAAATAATAAACTAATAATAAATTCGTTCTATAACAATAGATTAGGTTTTTGTCGGCTCTTTATTTTTTTTAAAAAAACCTAATGCATAAACGTGTGTATACATTGTTCCACAGTTGCCTGTGTGAAAGTCTCGATGTATCAATCCTTGTTCGTGGATTAACACTAATCCTAGTGAAAAAATATAAAGTCATCAAATTTTGCAAGTATATCTTAAGTTACTTTGAAGAAATTTTGGTACTGATCTGAATTTAGATCCAAATTAATCCGGATTTACCTGGATTCGAATTACTAACCGGATGCATTAAAGGGTATACGGATTTTATCCGAATTGCTCTGAAAATTTAGGATCGAAGCTCTAGGTGAGTTGCCTTATCACCTAAATCATATATAATTTTGTATTTAAGTTATTAATTCACCCCGTAATATTGGCCAAAGAGGTTAACTTAATACAAAAAATAATAATAATAATAAATAACTTATAGTTTAGTATATATTATACCAAATATTATAGCTACTAGAGATGCCAAGAAATCACACTATAGCTTATACTTATTGTATGTGACTTAAAAAATTACTAGTTATTTCCTGGTTTTCTCTGCATCTCTAATAGCTATCGTAATTTGCGCCAAATAGTACCCCCTTGTTAAAGTACCCGCCCAGCATCAATTTAGTCAAATTATATAGTCAATTGACGGTCCCAGGCAGGGACCTGCGGATTTTGTGATCGAAGCAAATCACAAAGAGCATGTGGTTTACTGCGATTTACTGCGATTTACTTCGATTTGCTTCGATTATAGAAAATGCACTTTTCAAGTATACATGATGAAATTTTTAGCAAATATAATAAAATATTTTATATTTCAATAGTTCAAAGAAATAGAAATATCATGGGCTATATATTTGTGCATAAAAACCAAAAATTTTTTTTAGATAAATTTTTAAATTTTATACTAATTCGGACTTTTATTGTTAATCGCAGTAAATCAAATAATTTGCTGATATCAAAAACATAATTTGCTAAATTATATCACAGATTCCGTAGGTCCCTGGTCCCAGGTGTACTAATAAATTTTTAATGCAAGTGACCTGGGATACTATTTGCCGAAATTACGATACAGTAGTTATAAGTAGATATACTGTATAAAGTTATATTAGCTTTTTACACAGTATTGTCATTATATTTATAAAATTTTTCCTTCTTTTTTTATATAAATCATTAAAAATAAAAAAATTTTTTACTATATAGTATATACAGTATATACTTATTTTTATTATAATTAGCTTTTATAATTATTTGTATTATTGTAATATTCTATATTTGCTTTAAGCTTTTTTATTATTGTAATATTCTATATTTGCTTTAAGCTTTTTTATTGGTTATAATCATATAAAAAACATTTAACATATTTTACTAGATTCAAAATTTCACGTTTTATATGATCGGTAAAAAAACACAAGTTTCTAGCAACACTTGGTATACCGGAAAGTAGTGATTATAAGTTTCCCGCAACGGTGGAATAAGAGGTAAACTAGGAAAACAGGATATGTTAGGTTCCGGAGCGCCGCCTAATTAATTTTCAAAAAAAAACTACTTATTTGCAAGATATTAATAAAAAAAATCGTTTTTAGTGTAAATGTATAATTATCGTATACTTATCTTTATCTTTCCAATGAAAATGTAAGAACGCTTTAACGCAATTTAACACTATGAATTAATGATTAATTACTTTAAGGATTGTTATCTCACTTATTGGGTTACAAGAATTTAAATAATTAGATCACAAGAGTTTAAATGATTAGATAACAAGCGTTTAAATAATTAAGTTCTTATTACATTTAAATTTTTATAATAGCTTTAACCCAGCTATAAGAAAACACATATAGAGTGTGAAATCGATGAAGAATCGATCATTGATCAAAAATTTTGAGCATCGAAATAATTGAGTTTTTAACTTAAACATTGGTTAAAGCTAAAATTTACTACTTGTTTTGATAATGATAAATTTTTGATTTTTTATAAACAATAAAAAACAAAGCCATTAATATTACATTAAATTTTTTATATTGTTTTTGATATTTTAAAAAACTCATGAACATAGTGATACAAATTGCCAAAATTTTTACAATCGATTAGTTGTCAACTTTTCGATTATTCGATTTTTATTCGATTTTAATATAAGGTTCCAAAAATTTTTCAATCGATTAGTTGTCAACTTTTCGATTAGTTGCGATTTTCGATTTGTAACACTACATGAACATTCAAATTTTGGCCAACCGATGCTTAAAATTATTAATTCCAAGCTCTAAATACATAAAAACATTTTAATTTAAAAAGTATATTTATTAAGATTTTAAAAAACTAAATCAGCCAGATTATGAAAACAAACTAATTAAAATTTATAATCATATTGTGAAATTAATTAAGAATTTGCTTATATCTATAAGTGTTTCTCTTCAAGCATTCGTTCTTGCATCCTTGAGCTTTTTTAATACGTTGAGGTCTCTCAAAAGTAAAGTGCTCAAAGATCAGATCATTAATAGAATGAGCCCGAGATATTGCTATGAATAAGAGACCAGCTGCAAACTCTCTTTCTCCAATATTTACTATAGCCTTAGGTAAGTTAGACCTTGACCTATGCAAGTATTAGAGGAACTTGTAAGCGTGAGCATGTAGCGAATTTCCCATCCCATGTTCTTCTAATAGGAGCAATTGGTAAAAAGTCAAATTTAAAGAATGATAAGTCATAAACTTTTAAGTGATAGTAATTAAAAATTAAACTTGACGATATGCCATATATTAAGTGACAATAACTATAATACTGCTATAATTATGATCGATTGGACGAAATAGTAATTTGGAAGAAAATTTTTTATTCTACACACAGAATCCAAGTTTGAAATCCTACATCTGGAACCCACCCAGAATTTTTTTCTTCCCTATCGTCTGGACTTAAGTACCTCCGCTCTGCTCCGGAAATTATTCTTCGTTTTTATAGATGTCATGACAGGCTTACGATTCATAATCATTACTTTGATCAATAAAAAAACCGAGTTTCTAGCATTAATATTTGTTATTCCCTGGACTTCGGGGAAATAACAAGCATTTCTAAAAACTCGTTTCTTTTATAGTTGTAAAACCCTGTCATGCAATCGTATAGAAACGTGGAAATAGTATTTGTAACGGTAACAATAGATTATCGTTGTCTTTACAAAACTAATACAAAAACAGTTATAGTAGATACATTAGATACATTACACAAAAGTTTAAGAGACATTTCCTTGATTGTCTCTCCGTGTAACTTACGCACGTATGTAAGAATTGCCGTAAAAGTATATACAAGATCCCCAAAAATAGTAATGAATTAGCGTTTAAAACCAAGTGAATCTTTATTAATCAAATGCGTTTTTTTTCAAACAGCTAAATTGCCTATTATAAAATACAAAGTATCTTTTTTTTTTTTTTTTCACGATATAATCACTCAGCTGGTACTCAGACTCTACACATTTAAAGGTTCTAAAAATGGCCGAATGAAATAGGCCTGGTCTTGTATATACGCTTCTACGGTAACAATTGTCACCGGACTACAACGATCTGTTTCCTAATATATAATTTACTCTAAATGCATTTAGGAAAGTTAACAGTAATTAACGTTAAATTCCCAAATTATATATTTTCCGTAATCCTAATTTCTTTTTAAAACTTTATATGTATATAGAGAACAAAGATTGATTGGCTCGATCTATAGATGGATTAGTACCCCGAATGTTGGGGCCAAATTTATATCTTGTAATTACCATCTCGTGCAGCTGATTTCCGACGACGATTGGCGTATCCAAGTTTTTGATTTTTAATAGAACATGTATCACAATGACAATCTTTATATAAGCCCAAATCTTCAGATAAGAATATCGTATGATTTAGATGAAATTTGTTCGTTTCTGATTTTTCCATTCTTTAGTGAAGCATAAAAAAAAAAAAAAAAAAAAAAAAAGAAATTTTCAGAAATTTTCTTTTTTAAGCATAGTTCTTTTTTTTGAAAAGACCATGCCACCATTATTCGCGGAAAACAATAAGGATTATGGTCCTTTACCGCCCAAAGAACAGGGAAACCCAGATTATCGTCAACCATTATATATTGGGGATTGGAAAAGATCCATTCCGTATGTTGATGAAGATATTGCAACTGATAATCTAGATGAACCTCACATGAAACGAAAAGTCACGATTCTAAAAAAACATCCAGAAATAGAGAAATTATACGGATATGATATTTCCACCGTTCCAATCGTAATTGTAGCAGCAGCAGCTCAAATTGTAGCATCTTATGTTTTTGGACGAATTCTTACTGACTGGAATTGGACAATGGTTATTTATTGTTACTTTATTGGTGCTTCTTTAACACAGCTTTATGGAGTAATAATTCACGAGGCAACACATTCTCTTGCGGCGCCAACCAGATTTCAAAATAGAATTGTGGGATTATTAGCGAATATAGCCTTACCATTTCCGATTGCTATGTCCTTTCGTCGATATCATTTAGAACATCACACATTTCAAGGAGTTGTAGGTATGGATCCGGATTTACCAATGAAATGGGAATGGAAATTTATCCGTGGAAATGCATTTCTTAAATTTATTTGGTTAAGCACTTATCCAGTATTGTATGTAACTAGAGGGATTATGATGCGAAAAACTCCACAATTTTGGGAGTATGTTAATTGGGTTTTTACCATCACTACCAATTCTTTGGTTTATTATTATTGTGGTCCTAGAGGATTGCTTTATTTGGTTTTATCATTATGGCTTGGATATGGTGTACACCCTGCAGCTGCACATTTTATTCAAGAACATTATACATTTGATGATGGTCAAGAAACTTATTCATATTATGGAATAATGAATTATTTCTTCATGAATATTGGATATCATAACGAACATCACGATTTTACCAAGGTAAATTTATTTAAACGAATATATTAATTTATTTATTAATTATCACATTGATTAATATTATCATCGAATTTGATCAAGGTACCATGGTCAAAACTTCCAGATGTATTTAGGATCGCACCAGAATTTTATAATAATCTTTCTTTTCACAAATCATGGGTTATGGTTCATTGGAATTTCATCACCCAGAAACAATTTGGACCACAAAGTCGTGTCGGTAGAACTGTTGATGATCATAAGAAAGGACGTAAAATGTTGGGAAAAGTGAAAAAGGAATTATTGGATGAATGAGTTTGTGCCTTTCTTTTATCAGATCGCGTTTGTATATTTTTTTTTCGATCAGATGTTATATATAATAATGCATAACAAACAAAATTTATTTATAATTCAATTGAATTTAAAGTCTTTAGAATAATTGTTTATTTGGGTTAGAAAGTTTATAATGTTTTATTTTTCCGGAATTTTTAAAAATATTTAAAATTTTTTAAATAAACGAAAATATATTTTGGGGGTTTTTTTTTTTATCATATTCTTTAAACTTTATTAATAAAAAAATATTAATTCTTAGTTCAAGTTCAAATTTTCACAAGTAAATTTCAAATGTTACAATAATAAGTTATATTATAATATTGTATATATCAGATATTAAAGTTAAATACTGTACTTCTTATTTTCAAATACCGTACAAGCGCGTTAATTTGAAAATTAAATTAGCGCCCATGGGCGTCCCGAATTAACGCGCATCCCTATAAATGAAATAAAAAAAAATGATAAATAAAAAGTGCACCGAACTGGATTTGTTATTAAGTAAATCTTTATTTTTCAGCTTTAACAAAAGTTATTCTTCAGATCGAGAAAGTTCTAACGGTAGTAAAATCATAAAAACGGTCCAGTAGTTCACCCGCAATAGCTCTTCAAAGTTTCGCAACGTCGTTTACGTGATTTTATAAATATTATAATTAGGGGTGCGAATTCAATCCTTATTTCGAAATAACGCGCAGGTGGGCATTATTTCGCGCTTGTACGGTATACAGTATATTATTAAAAAAATGTTATTTTATTTAATTTTGAAAAAGTATATCATAAGCAAATTAATAGTAATTTTCCAGAAAAATTTCTTACTGTTTCAGGATACTATGTTTTCTTAAAAGTAATATTTAAATACAGTATTAACTATTTGTATAATTTTTATTTGTTGATTTCTATTTTACCATTTTATTAAAAGATTCACAAATCTCTCTTAAAGCTTTACCAACATTTTCAAAATCAGACAAATCAGTAAAAATCTGCGCACTAGCTCTAATGTACCAATGACCATTATGCTTGTACGGTAATACATAACAATGATATTTATCAAATAAAAGATTATTGAGTACTTCTACTGAAATTTTTTCGTTAGAAACATCAACTGGGAGACGGACATTAACCATGTTTGGGATTATATATTCTGGACCTAAAATTTCAGTGCCAAGAATTGAAGCAATTAATTTTCCACCCTTAACAGCCAAATCGTGACAATAAGTGAGAATTTTATCTTCGCCGCCGATTTTCCGACGAAATTCTAGAGCCGGAAGAACTGTCAAATAGGGACTAATAAAAAAATCATTTAGTTTTGTATTGTATAAAATGAACAAATTAAAAAAACCTTTGAAAAAAAAAATTTTAACGCACCTATAATCCTGAGCTCCAACCCATGAAAATTCCAGCGTAAACTCTTCGTCATAATAAACTGAAGTAACAGGAGGATGTAGATTCTTCTTGTTTCTTTCTGGAACGTAGAGGATGGCAGCACTATAAGCACAATACAACCATTTATGACAACTTGATACAAAATAGTCAGGATCAAGATCTTTTAAATCCAGTGGAATTTGACCAACTGATTGAGCACCATCAACCACTGAAAGAATGTTGTGTTGTCGTAAAATGGCTAAGATTTGTTTTAAAGGTAAGATAGCCCCTAAAATAAGATAATAGCATTTATTTAATAATGTAATATAAAATAATAGAGTATTTTCTTTGTTTCTTCACATTTAACCTACCAGGGACAGAAGCTATAGCGTCAACAAATGCCAATTTGATTCTTGAATTTGGCTTTTGGTGTTCTTCTTGAATGACTCCAATGATCTTAGAGATCAACTCTTCATCGGAAATCGGATAGTTAACATCAATTTTCAAAAGTTCCAATTTACCATAACTGCGATCACGAACAAATTGTAATGAATTTTTCACAGCAGAGTGGCTCGTAGAAAAATAAATTATCTAATAAATACAATTAAAAAATATATGTGATAAATGTTATTTTATGTCTTATTACCTTTACACTCTCACCTTATCACCCGATTCAAACATTAAACTTTTCAATACAGCATTCATCCCAGTAGTGCTATTTAGTACAAAAACAACATCATTCGCATCTGCATTTACAAATTCGGCAATCGCTTCTCTAGCCTTGGCTAATTCTATTCCGAGATTCTTTCGAATCCATAAATCAGGATTGGATTCAAACTTTTCTTTATAACTATTCAATGCTTCTCGTATAACTTTTGGATAAGCTCCGAATGATCCTTGATTGAGGGGAATGAAATCATTTTCAAAAAGAAATTTTGAACGCCAAGAACGTCCAAATTCTACTGTTGAGTTTAAGTTGTCCATGAGAAATGGTTAAGATAATCGCCTATACATATAAATTTATGCATTATGTAATTTTTTCTCCATCCACGCTAGCAATTCCAATTCTTAAAAATACTGAATTTTAATACCACGATATTTTTTAATTATATATTTTTTATTTTAATATCAAATATATAATTCATTCATAGATATATATGGGATCCTACGTAAACAGGTGATTAATTTAAACATGTCGATAGATTATATAATTTATTTATGTTGATACGTACTATATTTAGATACAAATTTTGTTGTATAAAAAATATATATATATTAATATTCGAAAAAAAAAAGCAAAACATACTGTATATATATATATATATATATATATATATTTGTAGCTGGGGCTTGGATTTCTTTATGAAAATAAATATCTAAGCAAATTTGACAAGCCACAGCTTAGAACCATTAACTTTAAGCTTCATGATTATTTATTTGTATACGTACTGTACGTACAATCGCATACTTTTCCTGTTTCTGTTATCCATATTTACGTACCGGTACGTCTGATACGTATGTTCATACTTAGCAGTCATTTACCATAATCTAAAAATCACGCAGTAATGCAAATATTCTAATTTGTCTATAATTGGGAAATAGCACTGTTCGTACAAAGTTATTACCGTTACCGTTACTGTTGTGTTATTCACTCCATATGCCGATTGGATACTTTAGGTAAAAAAATTAAATGTAAATTACATCCCCTTACTATTATTCATAAAATTCAAATCGGAATTATATGGTATCTTTGCGAAACCGTGTATATTCATAAATATCCGAAATATTCATCTATTTCTAGAATATAAGGCAAGTTTTTCTTTAAAAAGTTGAGCCTTTTTTTCATATTTTCTCTTAGCATATATGAATATTTGATGAGTAATTGATAGGAGAATAAATATGACTAAAATTTGTTCACATATTACTACTCTTATTTTAATCATTCATGTTCTATTTACCAATGCCTTCATAGAAGATCTTCAATATTTTCAAATTTTAAAGAGAGATACTAATATTACGAATACTACGAGCGCAGTTACCACTAATGAAACTTTATTATGCAATGGTAGTGCTGATCTTTGTGACCTACGATATAACCAAGTGGTATATTTCCTTTAATTAATTGATAATTGATATAACCTTGAATTTTATCTTACCTCTTTT
Source organism: Dentiscutata erythropus (assembly GCA_910591965.1). Classification (NCBI taxonomy): domain Eukaryota; kingdom Fungi; phylum Glomeromycota; class Glomeromycetes; order Diversisporales; family Gigasporaceae; genus Dentiscutata; species Dentiscutata erythropus. The sequence goes on from CAJVPY010003763.1 coordinate 8,822, forward strand.
TATTAGACATATCCAGGAACTCACAATAGTGGATCATACAATCTTAAATTCGATTGTGTCGTTTCAGCTAAAAGCTGTCTAGAAACAGTAACTCCTTGTGCACAGGAATATACTCAATGCAATATATACTATAAAATTCATTGTGAAGCACAAACATCAATATGCAAAAGATTTAATCCAAATTACTTGCATTGGACGTGTGATATATTTGATAATGCGTGTAAATCAACCAATGCTTGGTGTATAGTCTGGTTGATTGGCTGCGCGGAAGCTTCAAAACTTTGTAATTCATGGGGAAGTACTTGCCAATCTATCGTACCTGATTGGATGGTTGCATGTTTTTGGGAAAATGCCGCTGGCTTTCCTGTGTTAAGGCAGCTTAATGATGGTATTTCTATTTGATTTTCCATAATACGATTTGATTCAAATCTTCTCTGTTTAATAGTTATATTTGATATTATAGGAATTCGTCTCTTAAATTTTGAGATGTGCCTTAAAAGTGATAACAAGACTGTAGAATTTTGCCATGGCGAGGGAATATATCTCGCGTCAGGTCTTGAACTTGATCCAGTGTTTTCAGACATTAAAGATTTCATGGACCAAAATCCTCATGAAGTAATATCTCTGGAGTTTGGACATATTAATGATAAAGGTTCAACATATTATACAATTTCACACGGAATTCAGTCACTCTTAGAAAAATATTTTGTAAATTCCACTACTGGTTATTCTCAAATGATTACACTTCCTCCTGCGAGTTCTACAAATGAAACTGCATGGCCAACTTTACGTCAAATGATTGAAAATGATCAAAGAATTGTAATATGGTTTGCAGAATTGTATGATAATTTAGGGAATGACGCGAAACCTTGGATTCATCTCTTAAATGAATATTATATACCTTCATATTCATACACGCCTAATGCTTTTACTCCTAAACAATTAAATGAGAGTTTTACTCAACGCTGTAATAATGCCACTGCTTTGAGGGCTGCTGATAAGCAACTTTTAGGGTATAATAGATGGGAAACTATTGATGATACGTAAGTTATTTATAAATACTTTTCCAACATTTGAATTTTTTTTTTATTTTCATCTAAGTTTATGCATCATAACTTTTAATGTACAGTGTTGGATATGTACCTACAGGAATAGAAGGTGCAGTGCATACTGATACGGTACCCAAAAATATTTGTTTAAAAGATCTAGCCGCGGATGTAAATTACGATTTGTTGTTGTATTTTGTTAATACTTGCGAAGGAAAATTTCCTTATTTTTTTAGGATTAGAGTGGATTATTATTCTCAAAGTTATTTATTTCAAGCAGTAAATAAGATGAATGAATATAATATTTTAAGAGCTAAAAATAATACTAACTTTCCCTTATTATAGGTATAACTTGTAAATTTTAATATGAAAACTTTTGACTGACTGTATAGTACATGTATAATGATATGGTTTTTTTCTTTACAGTAATAAAATAAAAAAGATGTAATAATATGAAAATAAATATTATATTAATAATGGTATACATACGTTAACATTTTTCAACCTTGGGACTAATCGAACATGTACACATAAGGAGGATTCATTTATCCTTTATTTAATACTTATAACTTGTGAGGATCCCGGCAAAAACTTTATTACCATCTTGTTATAATGAGAAATAAAAATTTTCATTATTACATTTCTTAAGCTGCTAGAGAAACATATCATACAATACATAAGCTAATATTGCACACCTCACAAGGGACGTGATGAACTTGTACAAAGGGAAGAAATATTTATTCAAGCAATGAGAGAAAGAGTAATGAAATGAATAAAAAAAAAATAGAGGAATAGCATTAGTATTTTTTAGATCGTGTTTGTGAGGACTGGTTGCATTTCTTAATGAGGACGAGATCACGTCTCCTCAACGGGATTTAGAGATGGATTCTTATAAGACAAATTGTGACAAAATCAAATTCTGCAAAAATTACGTGCATTAAGATTTATGAACTCTGCATAAATTCTGCGTTGATTATTCATGAATTCTGTGCTGGTTATATTAGAAACTTCGAATGTTCTGCAATAAGGCAAAATTTTTAATTCGAACATGCTCGTATTTTAGATTCATTTATTTTCTACATCGGAAATTTTTGGAAGCTAAATTTTTAGCATCATGTACTTATCGTTATAAAAAAATTATAAATCCTACTTTCTTCGTGTTTAGGACCTGATTCCGTGATTTCTGCGGCATGCATAAAAATCATCGGCGGTATTGTTAACAAAACTCATATCTGATAGTCCTGATATTCCAGTTCCGAATTTCTAAATAGATCTGTTCATTTGGACCCAATCCAGGTTCAAATGAGCCTATTCCGAGTTCATTGAGCCCATTCAGATTCATTTGAATCCAATCTAGCACAAACGAACTCATTACATTTCTGATGCTAATATAATTATGGTATTTTTACATGATAAAGATTGATATTTCGAAAAAAAAAAAATAAATCAATTTCCATAACAGAAGTATTCATAGAAGGGGTGTATCTTTGTGATAAAATTTAGAATCATGTGAAGCTTCACGGCATCTTTACGTAGATCAGTTTAGGAGACTGTAAACTATGTTATATTCGTTTACCACATTTTCTGGAGTAAATATATAGTTATTTGTTTTCTTAACTTTTCTCTTAAAGATTTAAGTGAGTAAATCACGTGGATGCAAAAAAGTCATTTAACAGATAATACACGTACAGTACCTACGTATCAGGTATGTACGTACGTACCTGGATCGAAAGCACGCAGTTCAGAAACCAAATCTAGACCCAAACCGGTTTTTTAAAACATCATTCCATACAAAACACGTCATAATCTTTGCATGACATCTATGATGCTTTATTTCCAATTAAGGATAAATAAAGTGTAGATAACGATAACAATCACAATACGAAATGGCTTCAATTTTACGCGTTTGAAAAAAGAATCAGATATATAAGGACTTCTTTTTTTTCTTACAAAATTTATCCCTATTATTAATTTTTATCACTTACTATCGCTATCACTACTTCTTTTTCTTTATTATTATTGTTATTATTGTTATAATTTATAAACTGTTTTATAGTTTATACACTGTTTTATACACCTTTATTTATTTATTTTTTTTTCGATTGGTTTTTTTGATGGATGTAAAGTTTTCTTGTAATTTTTTCGATGTATTTAAGATGTTTTTGGTGGGTTAAGGGTGGATGTAGGGAGTTTTTTATTTATTTCTCGAGCTCTAGAGAATAAATTGAGACAAAGCTATGAACAACCCGCTCGACTGGGAACCGAGCCACGACAAGTACCGGCGAGAGATGGGTTGGGGTTCGCCTTCCCAACCGAAGAGATACACCTCTACGCGGTGGTTGGGACAAGTAAGAGATTTAATCTCTGAAACGAAGTATCTCTATTTTTTTTTTTATTGTATAATATTTAATAATTTAACGATAAATAAAGTTTATTAAATAAATGTATAAAATGTTGTAAATGTATGTAATGTTTGTAATAAATATATTAAATAATAAAAATGAAATAAAATTTGCTTAAAAATATTTAATATGAAAAAGAAAGTATATAATTTTACATGATATCAGTTAAATTTTTTTTTTTATGTTGTGCGTCAATTAATACTGTACATATGCCGTAGAAACAGTTGCAGTTGTGCCGAAAGTATTTAGACATCGATTTTTTAGCGAAAATAAAAATGCCGAAATCTAATATATATATAAATTTTTGTCTTATAAATTCTATATTTTCATAGTTTTTAAATTCGTTTTCAAAAATTTAGAATTAGTGACCCAGGACCGATGATTTTCGGCGAAAATCTAAATTCTATGATTAAAATTTTTGAATTATGCGTTGATTGTATAAAATCGGTGCATTATAAATTTTGCACCAATTTTATAGCCTATTCCCAGGTTCTATTATACTTCTATACTATTTCTTCAAAGTAAAATTACGTATTTCATAAAGTCTAGCTTAATACAGATTACAAAACCTCTTTTGTTTTTTTAACTCTAATAGTTTAAAATAGTTTAAAAATTTCGTATATCATCAAAAAAATCCGAAATCAAAGAAGGAATATAAATAAGAACCGGGAATAAAATAATCTCGCGCTAAGTTCCGGTTCGAGATGTGCACTTATACGAGTGATATAACCCGTACAAGAAAACGAAAAAAAAAAACAGGAAAAAGTGCTTTAAGTCTGCTCTGTAGTGCTAATTAAAAATGTCGGGATGGAATTCATATAAAAACACATCAATTTTCCCTATTAACCGTAAACTCTAACGATCCTAAGGTTCAAATTAAAAAGCCTTCTTTTTTGATCTGTATCACTCACAAAAATAAGCACTTCTTCAGTTCCCAGTTAATACGTATCCCTAACGCCAAGAAAACAAAATTAGGCTGTATATCAGAAATAAGCCAAAGTATGTTCTTAGTGAGAATTTTTCATGCTATATTAATTCTTCGAGAACAATAAATTTGGTTTAATTTGACTTCTTGGCGTACGTACGTATCATCATTTCTAATATCTGATACGTATTCCATAATTTTCCAACCATTGTTGCCAGATTAAGTCATGACCCAAAATCTGGCCAGATGATCGGCAAATCTATGAGAGATTTAGCGAAAGTTGACGCGCTTACGCAAACAGGAGGAAACGTCCAAATATAGATATGATTTTCATTCTCCGTTACACAGATCACTCATTGTATCGACCAGTC
>CAJVPY010003764.1:0-13561 GCA_910591965.1 Dentiscutata erythropus
ATTATAATTTGAAGACATCGAACAGTACTCGTATGCCCCGGGAAAACATGAGTGCAAATGCCTTTTTCAAGGTCCCACACTCTCACGGTTCGATCAGTAGATCCGGATACCAACGTTTTATCAACATATTGTAATGCCCATACACCACCATCATGACCCTCAAGTCGATTAATTAATTTACCCGTTGAAGTTTCATATACATTGATGCATTGATCATCAGAACCTGAAATTATCTTTTCGGAATCAAATTGAAGACATGTAACAACGTTATTGCCATGACCTTGAAAAGATATATGTTTATGTCGGCCATTAATCCAATTTTGCCTCATAAGATAGTGACGACGATAAATAGCTTTATATGGATGAGTTGCAGAAGGTGGAAGTGGAGGTTTTTCTTCTGAAGGTTCGATATGGTCACTACCTTCTTGTGACATAGCATCAACATCACTATCGTCCCCATCATAAGGATGATCATCATCATGATGCGTTTCTGGTTCAAGTCGAAAATCGTTCCATTCATCATCAGCTCGAGCCTTTCCTTTATCTTGTCTCGTGATGAACTCTTTACCAAATAATGAACTAGTGCCAACTGAAGATGATGGTTCATCAGTTCCTGTTGGTGAAAGAGTGATGGAGTCTTGTAATTCATTATTATCGACAATCGAATTATTTTTCTGATCAGAAATGTCGATATCAACTGCCATATTATCGTTAAGACTAGTTCTATACATATCTAATCCAGAAGAATCAGATGAACTTTCTTTATCTTCATTAACGACTCTCATATTATCAGTATCATCATCATCAATTTCTACAACAGTTCTTTCCTCAGAAGATGAAGTACCACTTTCATTATTTGTACTATCTAATTGTCGATTTCTATTATGAGTAGATTTTATAGGACGTATAAGTCCCCAATTTTCTGCAATAGCACGTGATTCTTCATTAGGATCGACACCGAATCCATCTAATTTAAGACGACGCTGCCATGTCAAACCATCACCATCAATAACATTTCTCCACCGTTTACTAACTTGAGCTGCTCTACACATGCTCCCAGCATCTAAATACCTTACTATATGTAGACTAAGTTCAATAGGAAGTGTTCCAACGAAATCTTTCCTTAAAGCTGGTAAAATAATATTACTAACATATTGAAGAGTATTTGTGGGACAACGACGAAGAAGTTGGAATAACATATAAGATTTCATTGAAGCAGGTAAAGCATCAAAAGTTGTAAGCATAGTGTTCAAATCCCATAAACTAGGAGTATTAGATGTATCAGTAGTAGTAATTTGTTGTAAACTCCAATTTTCATTGATACCGGTAGATAACGGCTCATCGACAGTGACATCATCACCATCCACGTCGTCACGAACGGAATGTTCGGCGAAATAAGTTTCAAATTGATTAGTGTTACGTGAAGTTGAAACACCAGCAATCGGAGATAGTGAAGGAGATGGAAGAGCGGATGAATGAGTACTTCTTGTAGTTGAAGGAGTATCCATTCCAAGGTTCGAAGTCGATATAGTATTAAAAGGTCTGGAAGTAGTGGGAACCTGTTGAGTAATTATTGATGTTGATGATTCACCTTGTACAGTACTCAATGGAGTATTAGTTCTCGGTATTGTAATTCCTGAATTAACGCTATTATCCCGAAAATCTGTAGTAAATTCCATCCATTGTCTCTGTGAGGCCAGCTCGTTTTCCTGTTCCAACATTGAGTTTACAGATTTTGCACGGACCTTTTTATGAGGAGGAGATAAAGACCTTCTTTCTCGTGATAATTTATTATAAGTACCTATACTATTTTGATGTTGAGCGTTAACAGAGAAATCGATTGCTGGTTCGATAGGAGAAGCGGGCCTTTTACGAGCACCACTTCCAGAAGGTATAGTATCTACATAATTATCATTATATGATTGCTGAGTTGAAGTAACACTTGTCTTGACCGTTCTTGTCGATGGAGTGGAAGATGCTCGCATATTATACAAGGCTTCTTGAAGCTAAAATATTTCCATAATCGCATAATAAAATCAACGTATCATAAAATTTAATACAAAAACAATTTATAATAATAATAATAATAATAATAGTAATAACAATCCACGCTTAAAACACAATTTTAAAAAACGTTCTTGAGCGTGAGCATATACAAGTTATTAATGTGCATTTACAGGAGGAATGATAAGGATAATAAAGATTTATAATAACTTGGAAGTTCATAAAAATTTGAAGTAAGCCCACCTTGATAATTTGTTGTTCCGAATCTTCGTCCTCTCTAATGTAGGCGGGTTGTCCGTTTAAATCGAAGCAAAAACGTTTAAGTGCTGGAGGAGTCGGAGTATCAGCCAACGGATATTCTTTCGGATCTAGCTGTTTTGGTAAAGGTGGAGGTTTTAAGAGCAGAGGAGGAAAAGTCGTTGTCGTTGTAGTCGTTGTAGTGACAACAGTGGTTGTAGTTGTAGGAGCTAAAGAAATGGTAGCAACAGTAGGAAGTCTAGAAGAGGGTTCCTTCGAAGGCGACATCGGCGATGATTTTTTGGCTGAAGTGAAAGGTACATAAGCGGACACAGGTGTCGAAGGAGCTGGAGATTGGCAACCACCTTCAGAGGCAAGACTGGTGTCAACTTTAAAAAAAGGAGGATTGCCGTTTTTCATTACTAATTATAAAGACTACACACACACAGTGTATTTGAAAATTTTAATGAATAAACTTTTTTTTTTCTTGTATGCAATATCTTTTTACTTGTGAGAGATGAGATTATAAGCTACTTGACCCGGCAAGTTATATAATGAAAGAATATATATGTATAATATGTATAATATGTATATAAATTCGCAAAACTCGAAATTTAATAACGAAAAACCTACTATTAAGACCTTGTCGACCGAAATAATAAAAAAATAAAAGAAAAATTTAAAAATGATTTTAAATCCAAAGATAATTTTTATTTTTGATGATTATGAATTTTGGTCTAAAGAAAGAAGCATAAATTTGAGCAAAGGAGAGAAAGAACTAGATTCTCGACTTTTTTTAAGAGGTTTTCTAACTGTAGGGGAGTATAGAAAAAAAAAAAAAAAAAGAGGACAAATAACAAATTGTGTAATAAACGAGTAAGACAAGAGTTACTACTCGGGCAAATGGCTATATCACCTATCAATAAGGTATTAAATAACAAACATACGTCATATTCATACACACCAGATTATCACCTTAGATTCAATTAACATACGTACGTACGTACGTACGCACACGAAAGTGCATCTCTCACTTTGTCATGTGATGGAATAACTTCCACCCGCTATATCGTGTAACCCGAACAGCGAGGAATTATTTATTACAGACACTGAGTTCTGAGTTATCATTGTTTTCTGATAATTAGTGAGATCCTCATCACAGCATATGCATTATATTATTTTAGAGATTCTTTTATTATTATTATACAAACACACCTTGTACAGATTTTATGATGTTTCAAAACTAAATCAATTTTTTTAATTCTTAATATAAGTTAAGTGATCGTTATATTTTACAGGTTTTGACTTTCACACCCTTTAGAACCGAACAGGTTAGCGTTAGTGCATAAACTACATGTAAAAAACGATTTTGAATACATCACATCGCCGCGTGGCGTAAGCAATGCAGTGAAAATTGAACACCTATATCAATGATTGGCAGTTTGTACAATGGTAATAACTTGATCGATTAAACAAATTGCTAGAATTCAAAGATATAAGTTATCTATTATCATAAAACTCGTTACACGAAACTTGATTTCTTCTATACATACTGTATATGTACTTGCAAAAATGAGGTTTATTAAAATTCAATACTTAGGCAAGGTTCTGATTTAAAAAGAGCGATTGTATATAGTTTTTATTTTTTTTAATAAAATTACAGTAGCTTTGTAAAACTAATAATTTGTTATATAGTATTCTGTATAGCTATTATATATATAGAAAAGTTTATAATAATTTAAATTTTAAATTATACAAGGTTTTTGAGTTTTGAATATTTTTACTTGGTACTTTTTAACTAATTATTTGATACAGTCGTGATCTATATAATTACCTCTTCTATAATCACATCATATAAAAACCTTTCTTTATCACATTCTGTACTTAAGAACAAATTACTATTAAACTTAAAACTATCTCTATATAAGCACAAACTCTTTATTAATATATTTTTAAAAAGTTCTTAAGTAAAAAAACATGTAATTACTGTATACAAGAGCACAACTGTATTTTTAAAAAATAGAAATCTATAATATTAAATATTGGGGGTTTTTTTTTTGATATTAAGGTGACCTCTTTGGCCAAGGAACATTTTATTAGAAAGTTATATTTTTCAATTACAGTAAGAGTACATCAAGTACATGTGCACTTTTTAGATATCTAATTTAAGTAATCTGCTCAAAAGTTCTACACTATCTGCCATATCTTAGCTAGAAGAGTACCCATTTAAACCTTCTGACTATAACCTACTTTCAAACCAATAGATACTTTTTAATCTGAGGCATAGCTTACTATACACAAGTAGTTCACTATTGCCCAATCTGATTTTGCACTCATCTTAGGACTTATTAACTCCAAATGAGGCTAATCTATCTATGAGGTAAACCTAACAGAGTATTTCATATCCTATATATGCTTTTACCTGCGTGTTTAATAATTTTTTCTCTATTGTTTGTCATTATTATATTTATATCTTATATCACTTTTTGGGATACTGCTATAGCACAATCCATATCTCAAACACAACCTTTCTAATTAGTTTTCTATTATATACTCCTACTTTTGTAAAGTTTACAACAACCCCGGTATCTATATTCCAACTATCTTTTTACCCGGATTCTTTATCGATTTCTTCTTTACTTTTAGCTAGCAACTCGGACAAATTGGGTAGCCCAGACTAGAGTTGCAGGTGAAATTAATCTTCAATAGTGCACCAATAATGCACTAGATGAAACTGATGAAACTGGTGCACCGATAGTAGAACTAGAGTTATAAATGAAGCTAATCTTCAATGGTGCATTGATAGTGCACCAGGTGAAACTAATGAAATTAATTAGTTTTACCTGCAACTCTAGCCCAGACTTTAAATGCCTAAAAGATGCTCTCCTTTTGGTTCATACTTTTAAAGTATATAGCCTTTTTCTTTAGTATATCTAAACTGGTGATTCGGCTAGTATATTTTTCTACTAAAGGATCTAATCGCTTAGTTTTCTAATCTTGGGCTCCAGTTCAAATTCAGCCTTCATATAGTACTGTCAAAGATTACTGCTACCTCCAAACTCAAAACTTTCCAAACAGGCTTTGATCTTCAGTCTTGCGGTTATCTACAGATTACAGTATCTGGAATTGCATTACTGATGCCTAAAGCAATATTGTACATTTTGGCTGTCCAAGGCCTTTTTTGGCCTTGTCCATGTTTATAATATCCAAGTGTCCAAAGCTTATACAGGCTTTAATAATTAATAAATTTGTCTAAAAAATATATAATTATATATTTTTGGGGGTGCTGAACACATTCCAGTTAAAATTAAAATAGATTATCTTAATAAAATTTTAAGTAATTTGACTTTATTTAATTGTCCAAAATTGTTCAAACTACTGCCGAAAGCTGTTCATTGACAACACTGGTCTGAAGTACTTAGATCATCTATATATTTCTTTTTGAAAGCATCATCCCTGAGATTCAAACTTAGAACCTATACTATTGCCGTTTGGAGAAGGTGATGACTAGACCACTTCACTATATCTCTTAATATTAAATATTGTTATTTTATTTTATTTTAATTTTTATTTAGTATTTTTTTTTATTTTTGGCAGTCATGTTATATTTTATTAGAAAGATAATAGTTATATATACTAATACTAATACTATTTCCAATGCTGGGTATCTGTAAATAAAAATATAGCTTGCTTGGTTACCAAGGATATCTATATGCGACCTGCCAATATAGAATTCATTTCATTATTTAATTAGTTATTATTGTCTAATTTGGATAAATCACTAATGTGGTTTTATAGCCTGTTATGACTTTTTTAAATTAATATTCTACTAACTACAGTCAACTCTCTTTAAGTGCATGTTCTCTAAGCAGTGTTGTCATAGGACATGGACAATGGACAGTCCAGGACGGAACGTTCCAGACATGTTCACCAAAATGTTAATATTCTGGACAATTAAATATTATAATAAGAGTGTCCTTTTTAGCCAATGAGAACACTTGATAAACTTTGTGATATAGGATACCATCATGGACATGGAACATTGTCCGGGACTGTCCGCATCCCTAAAATTTTCACAGGACAAAATCCGTATACAACACTGCCTCTAAGTATATACTCTCTTTATATGTATGAAAATAGCCTAGTTTCAAGTTAAAACTTATAAAATAAGTGCATGTTCTATATTTTTTAAATGCAAATTATTTTTCAAATTATATATATAAAAATATTTTCTTTAAATATATTTTTAATATATTAACCAATCAAATTTGAGAATATTTATTTTTTTTTTATTTGAAACAATTTGGCAATCTTGTCTCTACTTTATTAGGCTTGAAAATATTATACTAAGAAATATTACAAATTTACGAAAAACGAGTACCTAAAGGTCAAGTTTTACAATGCTTAAATTACAAGTATTAGCTCACCCGGCTCTTTGTGATCGAAGTCCAAATTACTCATGTGTGATCTGCTATAAGCAGAATTCTCCTCTATAATATTTACTTTTGCACTTGAAGAAAATAAAACTTCACCAGAAGGTTTCTACTGGCCCATTAAGACTACCTATTCCTTCTTTAAAACCTTTTCCACCTAGATCCAGGCAGAATAGTTAATCTTTTACTTTTCTATAAGAAAAAAAATATATGCCACATTTACGAAAAAAAGAAAACTATATCTAGGAAAAGAAAAAAAAAAAAAAAACAGAAAAAAAGAAAAAAAAAAACATAACCAAAAAAAAAATAAATCCTAAACATTATTCTAACATAATAGGAAAAAGATGAAAAAAGCAAAAAAAAGAGAATAGGATAGACCTGATAAACATACCCAAAGAAAGAAAAAGAAATACACTATTATAACCCGTGTCAGATGAGTGTAAAAATTATATAACAAATGCAAAATTTGTATATCCCTGTTGTAAAGCTTCGCTCTAATGTTTGATTCTTCTTTTCAACCTTCTAATTGACTCTGAATAACTATATCATGCCTGTCCTAATTCATATCTCAAGCCAGGTGCTACTGCTGTCTGTAGACTAGGGTGTCTGGCATACCAAAAAAATTTGGCATGCCACAGGGCATGTCTTTTGTTAAAATTTGTGCCATGGCATGCCATAAAATATTATATATTATTTATAATATATATATATTATATATGGTTTGGATATTGTAAGTATAATTTTTATACTGTACCCAGTGGCATGCCAAATTTGATTTTGGCATGCCTTTGCCACTATGCCAGACACTCTACCATATACCTATATCTCAAGCCACTTGCTGCTGTTATTAGGGGTTTCATACTAGGGGCCTGATTCTAACACGTTGTATCTGTGAAACATGTGGTTGCAATTCATTAGGTTGTCCGAATTTAAAAAGTAAACAATGTCAATCTTTTGGAGGGGGTAAGCCAAATCTCCTACTTTTTTGAAAAAATTTGGAAGACTGATAAAGAGGCAAGAGTGAGTAAAGAGGAGAACCACTTATCTAAGTAAAAGAATACAGCTTGGAAAAGCTAAAATTTTGTTGTATCCTCTGTGTTTTATTGTTAATAGTCGAGTAATTTCGTCGACGAAGTTGGGCTTTGCCCATACTCCACCAAGATTTTATATACAAGGGCGCCACCTCCAGGTTTATTGTTACCTTGCTAGTTAACTTATATAGTAATGCTCCTGGCTTGCATGCCAAATGTCTTTTAGAGGAGTCCTGCTAAGTAAATATTGACTTCTAGACAAACCACTATGTCAACTACAACTCTTCAAAAAAATTTTGTTTTTCTGTTAGTGGGAAATTTTTGGTTTAAGTAATCATTGAAAAGAGTTTAGTATAGTTTTATTAATTATGTGGGGTTTTAAGAAAAACTATTGGAAAATATTTATTTAGATAATAAAACAAATAAAATTTATATTTTATTCCTTTTAAGTATAATATAAACTAATAATATATAATAATATAATATTTTATAAAAATTATTATTAACCTTAAATATTAAAAAAAATAAAAAAATAAAAAATAAAAATTATTATTATAAAAATAATAAATATTTAAAAATTAATAACCTTTGATATATTGATTCAATTTGAATGATTTAACTACCAAAATGATTCTCTCATAGAGGCAATTCTAATAAATCTAAAATCAACCAAATTTGATTATGGTATCTTGAGATTGTTAATGTTTTATGTTATATATACTATAATAAATATAATACAGATCCTTAATGATCTTGAGCAAGATCATATAATTAGATTTAGCTAATTTTAGATTTATTAGAAACAACACTATAAGAGAATTATTTTGGTAGTTAAATCATCCAAATTGGATCAATAGATCAAAAGTTATTAATTTTTAAAGATTTTATTATTTTTTATTAATAAAATTTTTAATAATTTTAATTTTTCTCTAATTGCAGGTTCTCTCTAAATGCAGATCAAAGTACTAGTCCTAGCAACATGTACTTAGAGAGAGTTGACTGTATTTGTACTTCTTTTTATCTAACTATTTATCTTTTGCATCGTTATATTTAAGCATTTCTCCTATTTTATTTTCTTTTTGGTTCTTTTTATTTTTTTTTTTTGTTTCTACCTTTTTTTCAGTTATCTTTTTCTTTCTCTTTCAGGATTTCTTAGTAGGTTCTTTATTCCTATTTTCTTTTGGTGTAATTTTAAGAGTGTAATTCTATTCAATTGTCACAGTGCATCTCTGCCTCTATATAGTGTTCTGGAAGAGACTTATTCATTTGCCTAGCAATATTGAAGTATGAAGTTAACTGTTTTTTCTTTTTGCTCCTTTTAACAATAGCAGATTTCTATATTTATGTGCCAATATTCCTCTTGCTAGACCTCTTTTTCTTTTTGTGTTCTGAGCACCTTTTTTTAAGAGAATTTTTTTTAACTATGCTTTTCTTATTTTTTTCTTTTCTTCTAATTCAATTGTACTTCAAATTTTTTCTATAATTTTGGGATTTTTCAAGTTCCTAGATCTTTTGGTCTTTGATATATGCAGTAAGATATTCATATGTTTTCAATTTATTTTTATATTTGTAGCAAAGTGTTTTTTCATATAGATCTTGCTAATCTCTATTTCTTTTTTGTAGAGTTAGTAACTCTCTATTAATTGCCTTAATTTTAAAAGCCTACCTCTTATTGTCTATGCAGTTGTTGGTTTTAGTTTTCTGAGTATGTTTTTAGAGATCTTTAAAGGCTTTTCAATTCTTCATTTGATTTCTCTTTTGGTGAATTAGGTTCTTTCTATATCTTATAAAAGTCTACTTAGCTTTGTAGAAGGTATTGAGTATTTTTTTGATGAAGTAGCAAATTAGTACTTCGATATGATTCTCTTGCTATATCAGATATATTATTAGGCTATTATTTCCTTCTACTTTTTGTATAGTTGTTTCTGATAAATTAAAACCTTTTTTAGCTAAAAAATCTGCTTTTTCATTATAAGTAATACCCAAGTATGCTTTTACTTTTGTTTGGTTTAATATCAAGCTATTTTATCTGAATTATATTATATAATTTTTTTATCAACTCTGTATTTTTAATTTTGAATTAGCTTCTGGATATTTTTAGTTTTTTGTGAATTTTTATTATTTGAATTACTACTTAACTATCTGTAAAGATTTCTACTTTTTTCTGTTTAGGTATTATCAAAAGTGCTTCTAATATTGCAATAAGCTCTGATTATATATATTTTTTAATATTAAGGTAAGACCTTGCTTATATCTTTATTGATTAATTTATATAAATAATTATATATCAACTATATATATATATATATATATATATTTAACATTAAGGAGACCTATTTGGCCTGAAAGCTTTTATTAGAATTTGAAACAGTGTTTTATATACAATTACAACGATGGTACATCAAGCCACATGTGCACCTTTTGAGTATCTAATTTAAGTAGTCCGTCTGAAGGTTTTACACTATCTGCCATATCTGTACCCCAATTAAGGGGGTACCCATTTAAACTATCTGGTTACAACTGCCACCGATTAACTACCTAACCCCGAGTTTCCTCAGCATTTATATATAGATTTTGGTATCACCTTGGCAAAGGATTACTGACTACCTTAGGACTTACTAACCATTTCTGGCTAATCTATCTTTGAGGTAAACCTAACAAAGTGGTACATATCCCACACATATATTTACCTACATGTTCCTATAACTTCTTCCTAATTAGTACATATTGGCCTGTCTTTCCGTATTCATATCTCACGCCATCTTTTGGGGTGCTGCCATTCTACAAATGTAATTCAAGCACCAACCTTCCTAACTAGGTGCTCATTATATACTCCTTGCCTTTATTCGGTTTACAACAACCCTGATATCTACATTCAGACTGTCTCCTTACCTGGATTCTTTATCGGTCTCTCTCTTACTTTCAGCCGGCAACCCGAAAGAGTTGGTCTGCCCAAACTTTAGGTGTCTGAAGGATGCCCTTTCCTTGGTTCATACTTTCGAAGCATATACCCTTTTCCTCTGGTGTGACAACCCAGCAGTTTGGCTGTTGTTTCCTCCACCAGTGGACCTGGTTGCTTGGTTCTCCAATTTCGAGCCCCGGTTCGAATTCAGCCCTCCTGTAATACCATTGAAGATCACTGCTACCTCCAAATTTGGGACTTGCTAAATAGGTTTTCGGTTATTCCAGTTTCTTAGATTTATTGCGCCAAAGCTCTCATTACTAGATGGTATAACCAAGATTACAGATTTCTAGATCCAACCGATAATCAACAACTATAAATCATAGCACAGGCTATTTTTCAAAATTTGTCGTTTGTGGGATTTGAACTCTAGACCTGCCACTTGGAAAGAGTGACAACTAAACCACTACACTAAGTCGTCACATCTTTATTATATATCAACTATATAAAAAAACTTAATTTGTATAATAATAAATAAATATAAATTATATTCAAGAATAAAAGCTCAAACTAGTGATGCTACCGAAATTGATTTTCAAAAAAGGCCTATTTTGTCTCTATTAGAGCAAATTAAAATTTTTTTAAGAAAGAGCAAATAAAATTTATATATTTATACTTCTTATAATTTTGTCTATTTAAAAAAAGTGTCAAAAAATTTCATCTTTTAAGTAAAATAGGTCAAAAATAATTTCGTCTTCAAATTTTAATTTCGGGTTTTTAAACCCAAAATAATTTCATCAATATGTATAGCTCAGACTAAAAGCTTAAACTAAAAGCTTAAACTAATTATCTATAACCTAAATCTACTAGAGTAGTCAAGACTTATCTAGATTTGAATTATTAGAATATAGTTAATAAATATACTATATTTAATCTATATAGTAGACCAAATATTAAATTTAAGAGTAACTTGTTCTAAAGAAAAACAAGTATTAAGTTCGGAGTGTAATTGGTTAGCAGAGCCACAAAGACAACTGTAAGTATAGTTAATTTTGTTTTTTCTATTGGTTAACTATGAAGTAAATTGAGGTTGGGTATTGTAGTTAAAATAGAAAGAGATTTGGCAAAATTTTTTCTAGTTAAAGAAATTGGTACAGTATGAGATCCAGATATAGTTATAAAGTTGGTTACTTTGATCTTGGTAAGGTGAACTATTTATTCATTTTATCTATTATTTCTTTAACTATTTTTCTCTTGCTATTTAATTGTACTAAACTATATCCAGCCTTACAAGGCTCTAATTTTCCACTTATGAGTAAGCTATCTATATAAAAAACTAAGTCATTTATTTCCTTATTTTCTCTAAGTGCTATACAAAGTTCTTCTTTTCTTCTAGAGCTTTCGATTGTCTATTTAATATATACAAAGTTCCAATCTTCTATTATAATGTAGACTTCTGTATTGTTTATAGATATGTTGACTATTTCTGTATTGTTTGTATCTGTAATTTTGTTAAGCATCTTGGTATTTAAGAACAAGTTCCAACTTTCTACTCCATATATTACTTATTGGCTTATATTATAAATATAGTTTTCTTTTAGTGTGCTAATTGGGGTTTTTTCTTTTATTCTTATTTTTTTTGTATTTTCTATAAAGTTATTCAAGTTTTCCTTATACTTTTTCTATTCTATTATCTTTATTTTTTCAGTAGATTTTTTAAACACTACTCTGCCAAAAATTAGGTGCTTTTCATCATTTGTTGAACCAAGAATCTATTTTTTTTTTAATTTTTTTGTTGAAACCTTTTTTCCTTTAGCTTTAATTTGAAGTATGCCTTTGTTTTTGTTGGTTTGGAAATTTTTTTTTAATTTTTCTTAAAAAAGAGCTACTGACTCCAGTTTCTTAAACTACACAGGTATTCTTCTTTATGACAAATAATTTTTTATTTTCTTAACTTGTTGCCAAGTTAGAAGTATCTGGCTTTGCTTAGTAACTATTTGATTCAAATACCATATTCTTAGCTTTTTAAGAGTTTTTAAACTTCCTAACTAATTATATTTCTTTTATCTCTTTTCTAGAGTTCTTGGAACCTGGAATTAGCTACTCTTTTTCTGTTAGATCATTTGTAACTAATAGATTAAGTTTTTTGGCTGCTATGAGAATATTTAAATTAAGGTTGTTTGCTTAATTTTGCGATGTAAACTCCTTTTCTTCTAGCTACCAGACTGGTTGCACTACTATAAGATCAAGTTGGGCTTCTTTAATTTGTAATTTGGTTAGCTTAGTTCAGGGTTGTTTATTTTTATTATTTATTCTGTTATTAAGTGTTTCATATACCTTTATTACAGAAATTTGAGACCTACTATATCTTTATAAAAAAAAAAGTTTGTAGCTGTACTTTTTACTTCTAATTTTCACTTTATAACCCTTGTAATATGGCTTTGAATTTTGTTATATTCTCTTTTTAAGAAAACCCAGGTATTTAGCATCAGCAAAAATATATAAGTGTAAACTTTCGTAAATTTTACGGTACGTAAGAAAATTGTAAACTTATATTAAAATATTATACAACTTTATACTTTTCTTACAATGCGTAAGAAAATCATAAATTTACGTAAATATATTATGCAAATTTACGCTTTTCTTACGATGCGTAAGAAAAGCGTAAATTTATGTAATATGTTTATGTAAATTTATGATTTTCTTATGCATCGTAAGAAAAGCGTAAATTTGCGTAATATTTTATGTAAGTTTATAATTTTCTTACATACCGTAAAAACTTACAGAAGTTTAAAATATTTATAATGCACTATTCAAATTATAAGTCATAACGATAAATCACTTGATTTATATTTTTTTGTAACTTTGTGAACTTATGAAATTTTACAAAGATTTAAATTGATTAATAATTTTTTTTAAATAAATCAATAGCAGGATGCAAACTTGCAAAGCAT
>CAJVPY010003765.1:0-13560 GCA_910591965.1 Dentiscutata erythropus
GGGATAAACTAGTTATTTAATGAATATCGGTGGACACGGTGTATTCCACAGAATAATAGTAAAACCACGTGGCCTCCAGCCACGTGATTTTACTATTATTCTGTGGAATACACCGTATCCACCGATATCCATTAAATAACAAGTATTAATTTCACGAGCTACAAAAAGACTTAGAAGACAAATTCCTTGAATAAATCCTAAGAAGGGAAGCAGAACATAACCCCCATAATCTAATTTCCTTATTCCACAAAGAATCAGGAACAACCCATCTAAATTATCTGATCAGAACATCCAGAGAAATAATTGGATATACCACAGAATATTTAAACTATAATCCAAATACAAGAGAATACACTTTTGTTAACAATGTGAAAGAAAGATTAAAGTGGATACGTGAAGGATTACAATCACACCTAATATCTATAATAATAACTTTATACTGGAAAGTAACAAACCAAAGTATCAGTAAAAACTATTGGGAAGTGAAGAATTATTAAAAATTTAAGGAATTTCATAAACAATTTTGGAACAGAAATTAATAACTAAACAAGAAATAGCAAAAAAAAAGTACAATTTTGATAAAACAGCCAAAAGGTGCTGCAAGTGCAGAACACCTAACGGAACTTATTTCATAAATAATAAAACTAGAACTATAAATAAAACCTGTGACAAGTGCAGAGAAGGAATATGACAATTTTGAAAAAACATCAGTAGAAATAATAACAGACGAAAAAGGAAAATTTTCATTCAAATACTTAATACGCTGCTCAATCTGTGCAAAATTGCAAGAACAGTCTGTATTTATTAAAAATTCTAAACAATTAAAAATCCGCTTTAACTGCAGAAATAATTTTAGAAGATACAAACCCGAGAAAAGAATTACCAAATCAGGAACTACAGAAAAACGTTGTCCAAAGTGTAGACACTACAAGAAATTAGAAGAATACTCAAAATATTCGAAAAAATACAACAAAGATATAGAGCTACGACATTGCAAAAACTGTAACCGCAGAGAAACTTTAAACGCACAAAGACAAACTGAAGAGGAATTTCAATTACAAAAGAAACTGAAATTACTAAAAGAAAAAGAACTATTAAAAGAAGAAATTTATAACTTAGAATTTGTAAAATTCACAATACAACAGTTAAATTAAGAAGATGGAGCAGTTACCACTATATAACAATCCACAATATAGAATGATATGAAAATGTACTAGTTGCAACGAATTCCAAGAAATAGAACAATATAAAGAAATTGAAAACAACCAAGAAATTTATTACGATAATTGCAATACATATCGAAAATTAGAATTTTTAGCACAATCTTTAATACACCATTTGGAATTACCAGAACGAAGAATTATACAAACTGCACCATTTAGGTATTACCCATGAAAAGGATATCAAATAGGATTATCTAAAAGAATTAATCCAAAGAAAGTATTTTGGAACCATTACCAAGGATACGGAGGAAAAGGAGAATTAGATGAAAACAGAAAACTATGTGAAACTGATGAGTATACCGCAATTAGAGAAGGTTTAGAAGAAGCCAACATTTTAATGGAAAAAGAATTACTTATCAAAGTATGAACCGAATTCAACCAAGCTTACAAGAATGGGTAGCAGAAAAATACTGCTCACCAACAGAAGCCAGATACAAGATACGAAAAACTGTATTTATTTATCCATGCAATATATTTCAAAAATTAAAACAATGCGAACCAGAAAAAGCGACACCATAGAAATGGTATATTTACGATGAAGTAAAAGAATTAACCCTTATACCAATGATAAAACAACCACTGGAATTAATATTTGACAGAATACATCAGTATTTTATTAAAATGCAAGAAGTACAACATGAAGAACAACTCAATGACGACTTTATAAACTACGAAGCTAAGTACCTTTACGAAGAAATAGAAAGCTTAGCAGATGAGGACGAAATTCAAGAAAAATTACCAATAATGACAGACCACGAATTTACTACTCATCACAAACAAGTAGAAACCACATCAAGAATTGAGATTCTACAAATAGAAAAATATAAGAAACACCTTGAATACGAAAAAGGCCAAATACAAAATAAAATTAATAGACTCCTAAACGGCCACTATAATTACAAATATTTAGCAGCATTCCGACCTCAAGACAGAATGCATGCATCCAAGATATTAAAGGAAAATCCGACACTCAAGAAAATATCGGATTCCGGACTTATGAAATTATTGAAAAATCAAGACTTTGTTTATTCACTCATGAAACTCAAAACAAAGAAGGAACAATACCAATTAAAGATTCGGCAAATTAAAGATAACGTACAATACGACCAAAATACCGAACAATTGACCAAATATTTATTGAACATCCAAACATACCATTAGTATGACCAACGTTACGGATTCATAGCAAAATTGCCTCATAAGGAAATTACCGGCAATGTTTGATCCGGACATGTAGATCGATGTGTAAGCCCTTTTATATGTCCATGGACATGGACTGTCCACGTCCACGTCTATTGCCCTTGGGCCATAATTATTCAAATACGTATATAATAAAAATACTTGATTTAATACGTGTATTATAATTATCATTTAGTAATGAACAAAATTCAGACTACCGTAAATGGCCATATAGACGACCCGGGTATGTTACATTCCACCAATTAAAAAACTTGAATTATACCCGGGGGGTATATTGTTCGGAGAGGGGGTATAGTAATAGGTGGATTTCTTCTTGCCAAATATAAATTACTAATAAAAAACACCGGGTCTCTTACATTCCACTAAATTTTTAACCCTGGTTTAGACCCGGGTATATTAGAGGGGGGTCTACTATCAAGGGGGGTCTTTTATATGGCCATTTACGGTAGTCAAAATACTGATCTGGTTAATAGACTTTATTTGAGGAAAAAAAAAAAAAAAGAAAAAAAAAAATGCTTCAAAGAATGTACACATATACATGATAATTTAGAATAATATGTAGACAAGTACAAAAGATTCACAAAAACATGCGCTAAATATAATCACCAAAGCCAGTGTTATCCCAGATTATCTAATATCTAATATAGGTTACGAAATAATTTAAAGAGAATATAAATATACATCGGAAATTGATCATAAAAATATCAATCAACACAAAAAATTGATCTATTATCAATCGTCTTGATTTCTTAGAAAATTTTCATAATCTTCTCGCACACACTCTCCTCCCTTGCGGGGATCGAATGTATATTTATAAAAACTTCCGTCTGCACAAATTACTGAAAAAAAAAAAAAAAAATTTACATCAGAAACTTTATATTAAATAATAAAATTAGAAACCTTATTTACCAATTACAGAATTCCTTTCTTGTCCAAATCCACAAATGCACCGACAGTCTGCCATTACTTTAAAGTGAGCAAACGACCATTCGGAAGAGAAATATTTTGGAAGCAAGTCTCTCATGAAAGATAAGCTTTAAAGATAATAAATAAGTTTTTATCCCAAAGTAATTATACAATTAATAAGATGGAATAATTACCTAGATTGTCTGTTACCGCTCGGTGATGGGATCGTGTTGCTGTAATAAAACAAGGCAAGTGCAAAATTAAAGCTGAATATTGGAAAAATGCTAAATGAACAAAATATATTTACTTTACAACGACCTCTCCATAATAGGCAGCTCCGTTGTTCGGAGAATGGCTAGCGCCGTTTCCAAGAATGGCGTCCAGATTAAAGATGTGTACTGTTCCTTTGTCAGAAGAAACGCATAATCGCGTCGAATCATGATTAAATGCGATGCTATTATTATATAATGTAGGTAAATATCAGATAGTTACAATAGATAATTTAATTTATATTTAGTGCACACCTATAAATTTCAGCACGATCTACACCGCGTCGTAATTCGTTCAATAATTTTCCAGTAGCAGTATCAAAAACTCTTATTAGCGTACCCTAAATATTAGGAACACGGGCGAAGATTTAGTAACGTGCAAATGATGCAGATAAATAAAGAAATTAACATAAAAAAGTTGAGTAGACCTTTTCACTTGCACTCGCACATTTACTTCCATCGGCATTTATTGATAGACAACCCAATTTTCCAGAATGTGCAGGAATAATACTGATGTTCGTGGTCATCACGGTTGTACTTCCGCTATTAGATACACTCTGTCTTCTGTCATGGACTGACGGAGGCTGTAGGTCATTATTACTACCAAACGATTGAGAACGTCTATGATGTGGAAAGGATGAAAAAGACGATGAGTTTGTGGGATAGTCTCTAGTCACAGCCGTGGTAGTGTGGAAGGTATTGAGATCAACGATCTGAATGTGGCCTTTTTGTCGACCTGGAAACGCCAAAATGGCGTGGTTTTCTGACGACGATAGAGCAACCAAACCTATCGCATATTGGTAAAAAGATGACACATGGCGATCTTTTTAACAAAAATATATTGCATTGTATGTGATGAAATTTAATATCACCTTTATCATTATCTATTGTTTCAAAAGTGTGGAGCTTCTGTGGTTGCGCGCTGAACATATAGACAAATACTTTATTAGAAAGAACAACGACGATCCTAAAAAAAAAAAAAAAAAAATTTTAACATTTATCAGCTAAATATGAATTAAACAATAAAGTTTGATTTTTTTTTGTTCAATATTTGCAAGAAATTAATGGGTTGTAAGATTTAATGCTAACCTATCCCTCCTCAATTTTACATTCCTAACTTCACTTCGAAATTCCAGCCCTGCTATTTCCTTACTTTTAGAATCATCCCATAGGATAACTTTATTTGGTGGATACTTTGGATTTTTTCCACCACCTACGAGAGCGAGATAATTACAGCGAAATAACATTTCAACGATCGATACCCCACCGTCGTCAGAGTCTAAGACCAACAATTATGAGAGCATTAAATAAGTACGTCTTTGATAAGATCTCGTAATTCTGATATAACACACTTGGTTACAAGTATTATTTAGAAATCCCGTGATGAGTTGACTTTTACCTTTACGCATTTTTTCTTTCAGGGGATCACAATTGTATATTCTGAACCCACTATCTAAACCAGCAGCAAAACAACCAAAGTCTTGATTGAAACCAGCATAAAGCAAGCCTGGAGCGTCAGCGGAAGAAGAAGAAGAAGAAGTAGAAGGCCTTGTCAAATTCATTTTTATTTATGGGTGTTATGATTGAATAGAGATCAAGTATAAAAAGCACAGTTTCACGCGGAGTTTAAGTTATAATGACCAAATTTTGCAATTTTTATATAAATTCGTTGGTTGTGCAAAGAGACTGCGAGTACAGCAGATAAGCTTCCGATTGGTTCATTTATTGATTAACTGCATTGCCAGAGAAATTTATCGCTGTCTTTATGAATAATTGATGTATTTTTTTTAGCTCTCAGTACTTGCCTGGTCTTTATATTATTATTATTTTTGAAGTCAGCATGCTTTGTATGTATGTACTGATGTATTTTGTTAGTTATTTGTTATTTTGTTACAAAAGTCCGGTACTCTATTCTATCATAACTTGTTACTAGTCACATGATTTTAAGTTACGATCTTATTTATTAGATTATCGTCATTGCTTATTAATTTTCTATTTCTTCCAATAATTTTGTTTGTCACAGATCGAGCATCGGTGAAAAAATTTTGGTCGAATATTCGAATGCCTATTTTTTTCACATTGATGTATGGGAATTACTGGAACTGGAAATTCCAGTAACTTCCAGTGGCTTCTGATTGGCCAATTCGAATCAATCACCGGGGATAGTGAGCAGAGATTAAAACGGTATAAAATTTAAGCTCCAGATACCTACCAATTTACACAAACATTGCCGGATCACAAACAGGGTCATTTCTGATAACCAGAGTAACTTGGGTAATCCGACATAGCTCGTGCGATAATGTTAAAGACTTTGTTAACGAGTTAAAGAATTATTGTGAAATCGGAATTCTTTTTTTTTACAATGTTTCTGGTATATAAAAAAATATTAATTATATTTTCGTAATGAGATACACTTACAAAGAAAGAATCATTATGTTAGAGTATTGAAGCAATAGCAAAAGATGAGTTGGAAAATATATTGCATTGAATAGCTTTGGAAGCTCGAAATTTGATTGGCCAATAATCACATTTAGATTAGCCAATTAGGTGAATAGGTCCAGTGAGAAAATCGGTCCAGTGGGATTTCTCACTGGAACATTGGAAGAATCTGGACGTCTGGTTCCAGTCTTCCAGTAACCCAGATGTCAATTGTCCCAAAATGTCAATTGACCAAAATTACAGTATCAGCCTAAACAAATTAATTTAGGCAGGGTGTTTAGCTAAATTTTAGTAAATTGACAAATTTAGAATATTAATATTGAATACTATATCTAGTGCTCAGCAAAATCGAACAAAAACTCGATTATCAAGTTTTTGAATCTACCAATTTACAATATTGTGCATTAAATACAATTTTTTAGTATATATATAAATCTAACAGGAATCCGATCTTACATTAAACTTCGTGGTAACTAACATAAAGTTTAAAGTCAGATTAGAGTAAACATAGCGATAGATTTTATAATTGAAGCACAATACTATAAATCGATAGATTCAAAACTCGATAAATCGAGTTTTTGTTTGATTTCGTGTGTGGAATCCAATTAAATTTTTTGAAATAAAGCGGATCCGCACACGTGCATACATATGAAAAATATACGTATTTATAGTTGTCGTCCAAATACGTAGTTAAATTAGAGATGTTAAATTCCAATTCATGTAATTTTGGGACAATTCAAGTCTCAAACTTGTTCCAAATTTTCAAAATATACATATATATACGCGTAGTTAATTCGTGATTCGTCTAGGAACTAGTGACAAAACATAGTAAACTGCGGATATGTGTTCACTATGTAAATTTGCCTTTTTTATGTCCCATAAGTATACATTATCTGGCAATTTACATCGTAACACATGAAAAAATGACAGAAAGAAATTTTTTCATGATCATATGAGTTTGCCGGTTAACCTGATTTTCATGACAAAGACCCCATATACAGTATATCATTATGGCTATGAGAACCAAAAAATTAACTTTATATGGTCTTTAATATGTATCACATATAAAACTAATAAAAGGATTGTGTTTGCTTTTTTTTTTTGAGCTTATTTTTTGAGCTTATTTTTTGATATTACGTAGTTATTTTCAAACACGTAAAAATTAAAAATAAAATACTGTATCATGTAACTAATAAGTTGTATAAATTGCACAATGGTACGTATGAATTTTAAAAATATAGAAGGGCTTTTCATAAAATGCTACGTATATAATGTCTTTTAAACAAGTAGTTATATTACATCATTATATATTAATATTTTTTATTTAATTAATAGTACAAATAAATTTTGATTAATGGCCAGCAAATTTATAAATGGATTCTACCAACTCTGATATCAAGATATCCTCCTCCTATCTCCTCCAAACATTCTTTTAATAAAACCGAATGGATTAAGAAAGCTTTGATTTAAAAATATAACTAATTAGCATAACCGAAAAATTAAATAACGTAAAAATGTCTTGCCATTTACTGTATCTTACCTATAATTATCATCATCTGATCTCTCTTTTCTTTTTCCTAAATTACTTTCACTTACAGAAACAGCTTTTAAGCTTGTCGATCCTTCTGCACTATCACTACTACTAAATTCATTGCTAACTTCACGTTTATTATTAGTACTTGAGGAATGAGAATTTGATATCACTTCCGTAGCTGTTGTTGTTATTTCGGAAACTGATAATATTCCGTTACTTGACTCTACATTACTATCGCTTTGAACGGGATAATCCTCTGTATGTGCATTAGTTTCTCTAACTGACTGATTGATTATATAAAATAGATTTTTTTTCATGTAAGCAATTTTGAAAAAGTCAATGTAATTATTGTATTATTATTATTTCTAAAAAAAACCTGATCAACTGAATCTTTATTTATTTTTGCCAATTGGATAGAACTTGCAGCAGTGCTTTTTGATATCTCTGATATCTCACGAACCGTTAACTGTGTTCTTGATCGGTTTGGTGTTGCCTCAACACCAACAACATCTCCTTCTGATAAAAAACTAGTGTTGATTGCATCCGAGTTATCTGAATTAGAAAATACATCTGTAATTTGTGGTAAATTTGACTCATGACCATCCTTTTGTTGTTGCTGTTGGACACTTTTATTTTTTCCAATATGAGAACTGTTATGCCAAAAAAATTAGACATAATACACAAATATTTCTTTTTTTTTTAAACCAAAAATACCTAGTAGATTCTTCATGATCTGTTTTCAGAGGTTCTAATTCGAAAGTATATTTATATCGATGTACCTTAAGTCTACTTTTATTTTTAAAGAAAATATATTTGCGTCCATATTGCCAACTGTGTTTCTCTGATTTTAAAAAATTTATTTATATTAGTTGCCAATCTAACCAAACGAGAGATTTCAAATCGTGAAAGGTAGTATATTTAACTGCATAACAAACTATATCCATTGCCATCCACTATTAGATTTTCTTCTTTCAATTTTACAAATGCTACGACCACTTTCTAGGAAGCAATAAAGAAAAATTAAAATTTTTGATCCCTGTTATAACAAACTAGCTATGATAATTACTTTTATTTCGTCTTGCATTAATTGATTATGGTTATAAAGCGATTCGCTAGAGCTATTATTTTAGGGTCAAAAGGTTTAAAGAAATAAAAAATAAAAGGCAAGCTTGTATCCATATTTCGTCAACTGTGTTTCCAACAAATCGCGTAACATATATATTTTAATAGAACCTGTTTTTAGACGACAATGTTATCTGAACTACTTGATCTGAAATTACAACAAGTCGAGTTTTGTTAAGAACAAACGGTAATATCTCCATTTTTATTTATTATCAAAATTATTTTTCAAAATTATTTGTAAAGTGTGAGAAACAATAAAATGGGTCTCGTGAAAGGAAATACTGTATCAACTTTATCACATGGTTTTAATGTATATCTTCCCCAGCATCGCCACCAATTTTTTTTCGATCACGTGATCGTACAAAAATCGTTAAGTTCGTTTAGATTAGGGTTAGGGTCTGTGCTAAGGTTAGGGTTTATGTGTTTTTAATAGCAAAATCGCTCAAGAAAAACTTTTTGTTAATGCACAGAAGGTGATTTCTTATGTAAATTTTTGAGTTAGAGGAGAATTTTTGAAAACGAACGTTTGTTTCGGATCTTCCTGATTGTGTTACGTTACACCAAGGCGTGATTTATTATTGGATAGTTTCACGTGATCGAAAAAATTTTATTAGTATTTTGGTGGCGATCCAGGGGAAGTTTTTAATGTATACTATTATCACGTGATATGATCGCTTGCCATTTTATTCTTTTTTTTTTGTTTTTTTTTTTTTTGAAATTACTTATCATTAAAATATATCTCGGGAACTATAATTATACTGAATAAAATACATCAGTTTAAATATTTTAAATTCCCAAAAATTATATATCTCCAAAACTACAAAAATATTCATCATTAGAAAGTCCTCAATTAAAGGACAGTCCAAGTAAATCGTCTATCAAGGTACCTAATATGTGCACAAAATAAGTATGGGTGAAAACATTTCAAGACGTAAAAAAAAAAAAAGGAACAAGAGATCTAGAAAAAAAATAAAAAATACCTGTCTTTGGTGGGTCTTTATTATTATTATTAGAGGGTCCACCAATTGTATCGAACAGATCACCGGGAATTTGGATTTGACCTTGTTGAGGCTCAGAATCTCCTAAATCAATCAGCCACGACTCTGGCTGGCTCCCACTATTTCGAAACATAAGAACATACACGTTAAAATTTTAAAATAATTTAATGAATATATAACATGCTTGAAAAGTTGAATTACGTTGTAGACGGCGGTGGAGGCGGAGGCAATGCGTCGTTTGGATCATTATTGAATACTCCGTTTAGAACATTTTGATATTTTTTTAAAACTGTATTGAGTATATCATTCAAATTCAATAAACGATCTGTATTAAAAGCAAGAAGAAAATACGTAAGTAGTCTAAAATTTAAAAAACAAAAAAAAAAAAAAAAAAAAAAGTAAATGCATACCAATGCTTTCAGAATCTTCTTCTTCTGAAATAAATTTTTGAATTTTGGGTTGTACTGCTTTACAAGCTTGTGACAATTCCTATTTTTGTAAATTATAAATACTACCTCAAAATGTCAAAAATATCAATATTAAATGAAATAATAAATAATTGTTGCTACCTCAAATATATCCCCTTCACCAATAACTTCGCCTGGTTTGACATTATTAAGCATATCATTCAAAAGTATAGCCTTTCGTTGAATTCGTTCTAATTCTTCACCAGCTTGCTTTTTGTAATCAGGTTTTACATCTGGATCCTAAAAAAAATTGAAATTATTAACACTTAACGATGTACAATACAATGATAAGAAATATCAGACGTACATAGCCAGCCATGACTTTCATTAATTCATTTGCCTCTTCCAAATCTGCAGGGGTGCCTCTACGAATTAATTCCTGCAATTTCTTTTGTTTCATAAATTATAAGATAGACCGTCCTTTTTAAAGTTAATATTTTTGTCTCGAAAAATATTTAAGTATATGAAATTGCAAACAAAAAGCGTTAAAAATACTTCAAATTTACCGCTGCTTGCGCAGCACGATCTTCTTCCTCCAATTCATCTGGCGATTTTAAAGTCTATTATTAATTTAAGAATATAATTATTGATGATTTAGCAGAGTATAATATATGCTTTAGGTAATCCACGTTATTGAAAATATATCAAGAAATCATACATCAGTCGGGTTAAGGACTGCTGCAGACTGATCATCCAATTCAGGAAACACGTAACCTAAGTTTCAATGAAAAGAAAAAGTAAAAATAAAATAAAATAAAATAAAATAGAAAACAATGCATATTTTTTTCATTATATTTTATAATTAACCTTTATGAAGAAGCAGCTTATACATATAATTGATATAATGTAAGTCGTCTTTGTGACGTGAATTAACACAGATGGTCGACTTCCATTCTTGAATATACTCTAAAATTCTCAGTTGTATAGGATTAGGAACCACCTATTCGATTAAAAACGAAGATGTGAGTAATTCAATATAATTTTTTTTTTTTTTTTTGTGAAGAATAAAGAAATTATTATAATACCGGAGGTTTTTCTGGAAATTTTCGAACAAGTTCATTTAAAAATTCTTTTGTAGCAATTTGCAAATGAAATGGATATCCACAATTCTTAACACAAATATCCAAGAGCTTTAAAAAAAAAAGGAAAAAAAAAAACAATAATGACTGGTTTGTTACAGTCTTGAATCTGAATGATACAACAGGTTAACGATAATATATACCGTCAAAGCTAGCATGGAAACATTAGGATTTCGATGATTTATAAGGCGTACAATGTGAACAGCTGCATCGCGTGGACTTTTTGAAAGATAAATTTTATAAGCATGAATAATAAAAGTGAAAGTTAATGATGGCACATTAAAACATACTAATTCTGCTTTTTTTGATTAATCAAATCCGCGATCTCCAAGTCTAAAGCCAAATCCGGCTCAACCATTTGAGGGTTACATGCTCTTTCTGCAAATTTTACGTTTAAATAAAAAAAAACCCCACACAAATTTGAAAATTTTATTTCTTTAAATGAATTATTGTATGCAATAATATAGACAAATTAAAAAATAAAATTACCTATAATTGACTGTATTGTAGGTTTAGGCAAAGACGAAGGTATCTATTAAAAGTTTAGAGAATAGTTTAGAAAGAGAATAAAGCGACAACTTCAATTGGAGTATACTACTTACTTGAAGAGTTCCAAAGCTCATGGTGGAAAATTTATCGAAATACTAAAATTGATTTGATTTTATTACTTATTAGTAGTTTCTCGGTATCACGTGCAGTTTTTATAACCAGGGATGGAAAGTTCCGTAAATTACACCCTTTAATCTGTAATAACGTGTCACATTTACTAGAACAAGATTGGGATAACAATATAAGTTATATACAAATGTATAGTTCTAAAGCTAGCCTGAATTATGACATTACACTGTAATAAGATTACTAAAAAAAAATTTTTAACTATATTTTACTAACGGTTTTTCTATAAAGCCGGATTGCCGGTTTATTTTTAAAATTTTAACTTATGAGAACCAAAAATTATTTGTATAGGGCCTAATACAGTATAATATACAACACTGCAATACTAGGGTAGGGCTAGCGATAGCATAACCTGCTAGGATGAATCAAAAAATTGTGACAATAATAAAATCACTAATTAATTTTTTGTTTTAAACTAAAATTGGGACTTTTTCTTCAAAAAAGCGAGTATACACATGAAAATATCCTCTTTCAATTCCTTGTAACATGCTCCTTAACTTAACTGTGCCATTTTTTTTTTCTAAATACAGTCGCACCCCTTAAGTGCAAGTACTATGTAAAACCTCTCTAAATGCACGATTCAGTTTGGCCTCAAATTATAAGAATCTTATATATTTTACTTTCTATAAATAGATTATTGGGCATGGACGGTCCATAAACAATGTCCATATCCTTGTCTAGGGAATTGACTCGACAAAAAAAAATCGTGATAAAAAAAAATTTTTTTGAATCGATCAAAATTCAACGTTTAATCTCGATCATTTATTTGCTCGAGCAGACCAATCATTGGGTCAACCATTGATCTACTATCCAGTATTTTATAATGATCCTGAATGATCCTGTAAAATAAAAATTTTTTCTTGATCAAATTTTAAACATTTAATCGTTTAACATAATCGATCATCGTCAAGTCTAATCGATCAATGATCGAGGCAATACACCATGTCCATCGACAACACTGACGAAAATTAAAAAAAACAAAATAAAATGAATTTAAAGAAATTTATATTTAAAAATCCATTTATTAATTTAAAAAATTTTTTAATCGTTATTTACAAATCTCTATAGTCTTTCATATATTTGGTTTAATATCTAATGTAAGACCCAAGATCTCATATAACATCTTATTATGCGATTGAGAAAACCTTCAAGGCATTGATTTACACATTATCTCAATTGTATATATATATAAGTTTCTTATTATCTAAAATTTTTTGCAATGTATACTTATAATCGTTGCTTTCAACTTTTTTAGCGTCATAAAGTTCACGGTTCAATTGAATCGGTCGTGTAACGATCTACAAATTCGGTGACTATCACGTAGTGATGCGAACGGCTCGGCTCGGCTCGGCTCACGGCTAACATTTACTACGCCGAGCCGATCCTTCGGCTAAGCAACCAGAGCCAAGCCACTTATAAGCCGATTAACCTCAAGCCGAGCCGAGCCGTCTAATGGTAATATGGTTTCACAAAAATCTTGCTTTTCTATCTTTTCTATGCAAGAATTTTTTTTTTTTACAAATTTCTTGTTAAACTTATTATTTAATACTGTAAATGAATTACTTATAAGCGATCTTATAAAGCGTGAAATAGAGGATTTATTAAATAACTTAAGCTCAAACAAAAAGTAAGGGCTTTTTGATAGAGT
>CAJVPY010003766.1:0-13559 GCA_910591965.1 Dentiscutata erythropus
GCAAAAAAATGAAAATAAAAAGCATCAGTAAATACAACCACAAAGCCTAGAAGAAAAACCAACCTAATGGCACTTAACAACAACAACAACTGAAGTAACAGCATCTAAACCGATAAAAGTTACCTGCAAATAAAAAAAAAGACTAACTATTATTTGATACAAGAATTACTAAAAATTATCAAAATCACAATAACACCACACTTCAAAAATGATGGCTCAAACGACAAATGATTTGAACTGAGACGAGCTACAACAACCACTAAAAGTTACCAAATGATGAATCTACAAATAACAAAAGCTATAACGAATGAGAAAAATGGTAACAACAAAACCTACATAAAAACAAACATTAGTTAGCGTCAGTGAATGCATCCACAAATGAGAACAATGAAATCATACAGCCCAAAAGAAAAACCTATCTAATAGCACTCAACAACAACCAATGAAGTCATTGCAAATAAAAAAATGACCAAGATACACCAAAATCACAACAACACTATGCTCTAGTAATGATGAATGATTCCAATCAAGACATATCAAAAAACTATAGAACCACGAAGACACTACATTAAATGTCGACAACAATAAAACAGCACCAATAGGAGCGATAACACCAAAACGACAAAGCTAGCAACGAAATTATCTATGCTAGAAAAAAAAGAAATAAAAGTTATTAACACTAGTCAGAACAAACAAAGCAAAAAGAAAAAATTATATATACCCTGATTACTGTTTATATACTCCGTGATTAAATTATGTTATACAAGGTTTTAAAAAGTGTTAATACTTTTTTAAAAGTATTAACAGGAGGAAATGTTAAAGTTACACAACTGATTTTTCACACAGTGTGAAACACATAAAAAAATTATTTTACAATACTTGATTGAACTTGGTTAGTCAGCTAGTACATGTTATGATTATAATCCAATATCATTTTTTATTATTAAAAAATGATGTTGGATTATAATCATAACATGTACTTAGCTGACTAACCAAGTCCAATCAAGTATTGTAAAATAATTTTTTTATGTATTTCATACTGTGTGAAAAATCAGTTGTGTAACTTCAATGTTTGCTCCTGTTAATACTTTTACATATTACATAACTATATCATTATGTAATTGCCAATCATAATCTCGATCTATGAATTAATAATCAGTACATAATAACAGAATTGTCATTTACAGTAATTTTTGAAAACTAATTCACCCTTAAGACTTTGAATTGGCAGAGTTTCAAAGTCTTTTTGAGTCTTATTGTGGTGTTATTTAAAATTAAGTATAATTTTGGATTACTCTTTTATCTGTTGTTTCTAAGCTTCAGTGAGAAGCTAAAAGCGATTTTTCTCTTTGATTTAAAGTATACCAGGGCTTCGGTTTTCGATTTGATTCATTAACTTTTTTAATGATCATCATGTGAGTCATAAGGTTATTGTAGCGATAGATTTCTGAATAGTGATAACAATGATGTCAATAGTATAATACATATTGCTTTGGTTATATAAAGGGTTTTAAATTACTAATTGATACTTTCTCTCTCTTGCTCAAAGTAAAATCAAAAGTGTGGTTAGAACGAAATAAGAATATTTTAACAATGATTTATGAATCAAGTTTTATTCTAATATCAAGAGAATTTTAGAGTTGATGCTTTTTACTTGAATTTCAAAAGGTCAGGACTCTACTTTAGGTCTATAATCGAATCAATAATAATACTAGGACAAAGATTATGGTAATCAGATGTTTTATTAGGAACTAAGAGATAAGTATAAACTTCTAGAGTAACTACTTCTACTATTGTGGTTTCAAAGTGTTTAACTCAACTGATTTATTTTTTATTTCAGTGTGAGAAACCCTTGCTTATATACTTTTTCAAAGTTAAGAACATACATGTGGTTTAATTAAATATATCTGCTAAAGCAGATAAAATGAATAAAGAGGATTTATCCTATTTATTAGATTTATCATTCGAATTTAGGCAAAAAGACTACCCAAATTCCATTAACTAAGCTAAGTTAAACTATAATATCTCTGTTTATATAAAAATAATAATAAATTAATATAAGAAAAATAATAATAATAATAAAATTACAGGGGCTCTTTACAGATTATTCACAGACAGTTTACCAATATGACAATTGACAAACAATTGCTATACCAACATGTTTATTTTTATCAACAATATGTTTCATTAGCTCATTTTTTCGGTGACCATTTACCTAACATCTTGAAAGGTTAGATCTGCATTTTTATTAGTTGTAGGTATACATTATGGGTGGTGCACATTTCGCTGACAATCACTTCACTGACAGCATAGTTCATCGACAATTAATTCACCGACAAGCATATTTCACCAACAATTATTTCATCAACAAAATTTCATCGACAAAGTAATTCTAGTTATTGTTGTTAGTGTCAGATTAGGGTTAGAGTTCAGTGTAATTTATAAAAATTACTTGTCGATTAAATTAGATGTTAATGAAATAATATCGGTGAAATGAACTTATCTGTAAATTAATTGTTGATGTCTGGAAGTAATTGTTGGTGAAATAATACATATCCTTTTTATTACAGCTATGTGGTTTCTTTACTACGTTCCAACAGACTAGTTTATGTTAGATTGCAGCATGTTAATTTAGGGTTATGGAAATTTATGATTTATTATAAAGTGTGAATGGTCAGTTTGGGCGAAAATATTTATTTAGAGTTTAGATAACTCTGTATATATAATATCAAATTTTGTGATTGATAGAGAATAAATCTGTATTTCTCCCATGTTAATAGTCACCTGTTAGAGCAAGAATAAATAATGTATATTCTAATTGAAGGACTCGTCTATCTTTGATTAATTTATTTTTATTTGTTTTGAATGATCTAGTGTCTTTTTTATATGTGATGCGGGTAAAAAGTTAAACCATTAAGCTGGTAAATTTAACAAATTTTTGACATATTATTTTACACGAACATACTTGTTGGGTGATCATGCTGGTCCTGCGCCATGTCATACACTGCGCAGCTACCCTAATTAATTTCTATACGTATAAATATTTTTTTTAAAAAAAAATAAATACTAATAAAACTAGTAAGAAGAGCATACATTGCTTTCGAATACTTTGATTAACAAATTATTTTTAACTTTCCAGTTAAATTTACCTAATAATGAAAATGTCAGATAAATTTATAATCTTACCGAGATAGAATAACTTAAGGAGCAGCAAAAATGCTTATATTCGAAACCAATACTCAGCCTCCTTTAAATTTTTTTTTATTCCTATACCATTTCGATAGTACCCAACTTTCTTCATTCCATCCCCTCAACATCTATAAGTTTTTCATAAGCTATATATTTCAAGCTCTTCGGATTTTATAGTATTTTCTTTTTCTTGCGAATATCATTTAAAATTTGATTCTCACGTTTTTGTTTTATCTATTTACATGACTTATTGTTATTTTGAAATGCAGTTTTTTAGCTTTGTAATTCAACATGAATAAAGTTGTATATATTCGATGTAATTCGACATGAATAAAGTTGTGTGTGTTCAGTTTAGAAAAATATTTTGTATTATGATAATAAAGGTCTTCGTACATATGTACATACATAATTTTGGTGGTGATACTAGGTGCGTTCAGGTTATAGGAGGTCAGTTGGTGATACGAAACCAAAATATAAGTTTGTGACATATATGTGAATTATTTCGAAAATTTTTGCTTAATGTAAAAAAGCCGTAATATTATGTAAAATATTTCGAAATATTTCGAAAATATCTTACGTAATATTTCATAATTTGATATTTCGCAATATTTCGAAATTTCTTACGTAATATTACAGCTTTTTTATGTTTCGTAAATTATTACGAAATATTATGGCCTTATAAATTTGCTAATATACATATTTATGTGTTGATCTTATTGTTACATTTTTCCCTTATCAAAGTTCATTGAACTTCTTTGTTAATCTTTTTATCTGCAAGTGGTAAATATAGTATCTATACTTGAAATACTACTTTTTTAAAAAAAAATTCTATTCTAATTACAAACGGGCTATGTTTTACTACTCTATCTATATACTTTGACTACTTTTTGTTAACTAGTACTCCAACTCCAAAACTCTTGTTCTTGTCCTTCTCTTTGAATAACCAAAAGCTTGCTAGTTTGTATTTATTCACTTTTCTTCCTTTTCGCTTATGTTAGTTTCTGTAATACTAATAATATTCAAGTTTTCTTCTTTTCTCTAGTCTGCAAGTGCTAGTAACTTTTGCTAATTTGTCTTTAAACTGTTGATATTATAAAAGCCTATTTTAAGTGTCTCAAAGCAAATGTTTTTCACTTTCTTCTTACTTGTTTCTAATATATTGAGTATATGTAAGGCATTAGTGAGGCAATTTGCCTTTTCCAAACTCTTTGATTCACCTGTAGCAAATATTAGAAGTGTCTTACTAAAAGAAACTATTGTTTTAAATTTTTTCTACATTTTGGCCAAGATTTTTTCTACTTCAAAATCTTTTTTTTTTAATTCAACTTGTTTGCCTTTTTTTCTTCCTAATTCTACATTATTTAAGCTCATTGCTATTACCTTTTCTAACTGGCTTTGCTTGTTCGAATTAAAATTTTCTATTCTATTAAGTGGCTTTTTGATACTACTATGCAATCTAGAACTAAATCTACTTCTATTATTATATCTAAAATTACTCGAGCTGCTAGAGCTACTTCTTGTTCTCTTTACTTTGGGCTCTTGGTTGTTGTAGCTCTTTTGTTGTTTCAAGTAAATATTGTGAATATTTGTACTCTTTTCTCTAAAACCAAAAATGGTTTAATTTTTTTTGTTATATATACTTTTAAATACTTTATAACTTTTTTTTTTTTTTTGATATTAAGGTGATCTTTATTGGCCTAGAAAACTTTTTATTAAAGTATAGATGAAGTTATATATATAATTACAACAATAGTATATCAAGCCACATGTGCACCTTTTGAGTGTCTAATTTAAGTAGTTCGCCCGAAGGTTCTACACTACCTGCCATACTTGCACTTCAACTAGAGAGGTACTTATTTAAACTATCTAGTTCCAATTACCTTTATCGGCCCTCTAATCCAGAGGATTTCCTCACTAAACTAAGTAGATATTGGTATTACCCACATTGGCTTTCGCATCTTGCTTTAGAACTTACTAACCCATATAGGCCTAGTCTATTCTCGAGGTAAACCTAACATAGTAGTACATGTTCTATATATGTATTCACATGCTTGTTCCTATAACTTCTTCCTAATTAGTACATATTGACTTGCCATTCCGTATGCGTATCTCACGTCACCTTTTGGGGTGCTGCCGTTCTACAGACATTTCTCAAATACCAACCTTTCTAACTAGACGCCCATTATGTACTCCTTGCCCTTGTTTTGGTTTCTAGCAACCCCAGTACTCTGCATTTAGACCGTCTTCTTACCCAGATTCTTTATCAGTTCCTTTTTTACTTCTAGCTGACAACTCAGAAGGGTCGGTCTGCCCAGGCTTTGGGTGCCTGAAGTAGAGATTGAAATCGAACATGATATGACCGATTGCTTGGTCAAATCAGTCATAATCAATTACGAATTTTTTTTTCAATCTGATCGATTAAACTCAATAATTAATTATAGCCTTTTGATCGATTATAATCAATCAAAAAGCTATGATCAATCATAAAGTTTAATCAATTACAATTAGAGATTCGAATTTAATATGATTGATTTCAAAAAGTTAGTTTAATCAATTATAATTTATTGAGCAATTATAATGATCATAACCCAAACTTTTTATCTGTATCATATTATAAAAAAGACACTAGCTTATTTAAAGCAAATAAAAATAAATTAACAAAAGGCAGACCATTAGTTTGAGTGCTTCAATTATAATATGCTT
Source organism: Dentiscutata erythropus (assembly GCA_910591965.1). Lineage (NCBI taxonomy): Eukaryota > Fungi > Glomeromycota > Glomeromycetes > Diversisporales > Gigasporaceae > Dentiscutata > Dentiscutata erythropus. The sequence continues at coordinate 5,893 of CAJVPY010003766.1, forward strand.
TATTTATTCTTGCTCAATCAGGTGACTATTAACACAGTTTATTCTACAAATTTGATATCAAAATATGCTGGGGTATCTAAACTCTATAGAGATATTTTTGCCTAAACCGACCATTCACACTATATAATAAATTACAAATTCATGCCTCTAATTAATATATTAGTTGTAATGAAAAATGACTATATAAATTATATGGCATTTCACCACAATCATTTTATTGATACTGACCAACAAGTTTACTTCACAGACCGACATGTCTAATTCACCAACATGTTTAGCTTACCAAAAATTGATTAACTACACTAACAAGCTTATTTCACTGATAATACATTTTACTAACAATATATTTCACAACAAGTTTAATACATACTTACAACTAATAAAAATGCAGATCTAACCCTAATGATGTCAAGTAAATGGCCTGTTGGGGAAATGACCACCCCAATAATAAGCAATAACAAAGTAAATTACTTGTTGATACTACATATTGTCGATGAAATAAGATCTGTAAAGCAATTAATGGTGAACTAAATATGTCAGTAAATTAAATGTGTTTATAAACAAATATTGGTGAAATGCAAATAAATTAATTTAGGTGTAAACAATTCTGTTACAGAACTTACTCACCAGTAATTACAGTATATGATTATAGTTGAGTTAATTTTTAAGGTTAGGATTGATATTTAAAGAGTATATGTAGATTTTATTTTAGTTTGTGATGTACCAATTCAAGAAAAACTGCCAAAAAAAGAGCTTCTAAAATGTTTTTTATTCGATTGTAAAAAGCCAGAGAACTAGTATTAATGAGTAAGAAGAAATATTTAAATAAACATATGGAAATAACAATTACAAACCAATCAATACTTTTTTACATTTTTTCGACCAATAGGAACTTGGGTGAATTAGTAAACCCAAAATTTCCGATCTGTAGTTTTGCTATAAAAATTGTATATACAAAGTTCTTTTCTCAAATTAATACATTATATATATATTTATTTATTTATTTATTTTTGCTCCTCTTTTTTATAACAGGAATGTAATGTAGCAACTCAGCTAGAACCTCTAGACTAAATTTAACTTGAAGTCAATTTGTTATAATAAATTTACTACATTAAAAATAGTTCGTTTTATATATTTATTTCATTTGTCCCCCCTCTCTGAGAGTTCTGAAAAGTGATGTTAATCAAAAAATTAACTTCAAATAGCCTAAGTTAGTTTGAATCAGATTATTATGATTTTTATTGTAAAAAATTCGATCACAGAACTTACTTGCTATTCTGATGAGTTAGTTATTAGAGTACTCTGATATTTTGCAGTAAAGGTTGGATTTTAGTTTGCATTAAAATTATTATTATTTTTATATAATTAAGACTAAATTATTTGCGTTAGACGAATTACTATAAAAATTTTGTTACAGAACTTTACTATTCTAGTCCACTATATATAGTTAATTTGTTGAGGAATTATCATAGTTTTTACATAGTTAAAATTGAGTTGGAAATTCTGTCACAAAACTTATAGCGCTTGCTATTCTTATAACTACAAATTGGTTTGTATTAGAATTATCATAGTTTTTACTGTAAAAAAAAATCTATTACAGCACTTACTTACCATATGTTACCAATTAGAAGCAACCTCCAAATAAAAGCAACCCCCTGGTTTCAAATGCCAAAAATGATAAAAAAAAAAAAAACACTGGTTACCAAATATAAGCAACTCTAGTTTTTGAATGCTGTTACATGAGAGATAAATAGCCAATAAAATCATGCAATAATTATATAATGTGTGTGTATACAATGTTTATTTTTTTATGTACTACGATATGTGTGTACTGAGACAGTTTTTGTCTCGAATTAGTCAATGATCAAACATGGTTACAGTCACATGTTTGATCGATTATTAGGTCAAACGAAAGTATGAGGTAATTAGGAAAGTATGAGTAATAGTTAATCATAGTATCAGATGAAAAAATTACATTTGATTATTACTAACTTATATGCCTAAGTTTTATTAAATTGTTAAAAAACTTCTGATAATACATTTCTATTGATTTGTTGTAAAAATAAGAACTTCTTCGTCTTCTCCAACAAAAATATCCTGATTAGAATTATTGTCTTTATCATCACTAGAATCAATAATAATAATATTTTCACTAGAAACTTCATCATGGCAAATTTCATCATCATCACGGTGAATTTCATCAGAGGTTTGGTAAGTTCTATTATCAAAGATTTCATCACAGTATTTCATTATTCTCTGAACCATCCATGGCATTAGAAATAGAACATTTGTGAAAAGCACGTTGAATAATCTCAGGACTAATTTCTGACCACGATACAAGTACCCATTCACATACAGTACGTAGGTCTGCACATTTCAAGTTTCCCTTCTTGGTTTTTTCAGAACCACCACTTACCATCCATGCATGCCAGTGGCGACGAAGTGCTACTTTGAAAGGATGATTAATAAAAACATCAAGTGGTTGGCATATATAGGTTAAACTACCAGGAATAACAACAAGATCATTATTATTTTCTTTAACTTTTGTCTTAATAGCATCGGTAAGATGTCCTCTAAATGAATCAAATACAAGAAGAGACAGCTTATTTTCCTGACCACCTGGCTGGTCTCTACTATAATTATCAACCCAGGTCAACATACCCTGTTCATCTATCCAACCTTTCTTATGAAAGGAAACAATTACACCAGGAGGAGAAGAAGACTTATTAGTTTTAGGCCATCTTTTGCCCTTAAATATAATCGTGGAGGGAGCTTTTGGCCATTAGTGAAGCATGTTAAAACTACTATAAAATGATTATTTTCATTTCCAGTTGTGCGAATATGAATTGTTTTGGCACCGATTTCTTCGACTGCAAGATCACCAGTCATGTCGAACCAGACAGGGGTTTTGTCTATGTTCACGATGTTGCTCAAAGAATAATTTTTCATATAGCGCAATTGGATTACACACCATTGAAAATTAAACAACTTTTCTTTAAGGTCTGCTGGCATTTTTTGTGCTATTTTTGTTTTTCGGCGTAGGGTAAGTTTATGATGTTTTAAAAAACATACTAACCATGTAGAGGAAGTCTTGAAACTACTTGCAAGCTGCCTTTTTACAAGTTCATAGCTTTTTGAGGCAGTTTCAGAAACAATTTTTAACATCTCTAACTTGAGACTATTATAGGTTATGGCAAGTACTGCATTACGCATTTCAACTATCTAGGCATAAAGCCAAGCTTCTTCTTCAGGAAAAAACTCCTTTCTACTATTACCACTAAGACAACAGGACTTTTTGTAGCCAACCTCATTTAATTGGTCCTTTAGTTTTGTTACCCAATAGCCAACTTGAGACTTATCCAAACCAAACTTTGCAGCAGCCTTGGTATTACTTTCACGAAGGGCATATTGAACAACAATCACCTTTTCTTGAATAGTATAGAACTGGCAAACTTTCTTTTTTACAGTTTCTTTTGTCATTTTTGAAAAAAAATGATACTGGTAAGTTTTTTTTTTGAATTTTTATATACCAGTAAATGTTTGAAATGGCACAAGTAAAAAAGAACTTGCTCTAAATAAGGCAAGTATATATCTGAAAGTTTTTTATTCTTTCATTATGCACCTACTAACATGCTTTTATCTTCCAAATACAACCGGAAACCCCTGAAATTTTACAAGCATTTCCTATCTCAGAATATGATAATAAACGTCCAATTTTTTTCTTTACATATTCATATACAACCTTCAAAATATAACGATAATGATAGTTCGCTCCATAATATTTGGTATAATAATTCTGCACTAGGGATAGTATACAAGAACACATGTAAATAAACTTTGTTCCCAAAGAAAAGCAACACTAAATCCTGTTGAGGTTTTTTTTTTTTTTGACTATGGTATTAAAAATTTTTTTATGCATAATTAACAACAAATCAAAGCTATATCTGATTTGAGATTTGATTGGCAGTTTAAATCACATGAGTAAAGATGCGATTTTGTCTTTATACCCAAATAAAAGCAACCTTATCAATTTGACCCGCAAAAATCGGAAATTTTTTGGTTGCTTTTATTTGGTAATATACGGTACCACTTTGATAATTATTCTGCTACATTCTAGAAATTGTGATCAGTTATAAATTATGACTGATCTAACTATTGACCAATCAAAATACATGATCGATCAAATGATTTTAACCAATCAAACAATTTTTGACCAATCAACCGATTTTTGACCAATCAAAGCACATAATCGATCATTAATCGATTTATCTTGCGCATGTTCGATTAATGACCGATCACAAAAAATTTGACTGATTTCAATCTCTAGCCTAAGAACGCCCTCCTCTTGGTCTATACTTTCAGAGTGTATATTCTTTTTCTTTGGTGCAACAGCCTGGCAGTTTGGCTGGTATGTCCTTCACTATTAGGACTTGGTCGCTTGGTTCTCCAATCTCAGACCCCGGTTTGAATTCAGCCCTTCTGTAGTACCGTTATAGATCACTACTACTTCCAAACTCAGAACTTGCCAAACGGGGTTTCAGTTATTCCGGTTCTCTGGATTTATTGCACCAAAGCTTCCATTACTAAATGGTGTGACCAAAATTACAGATTAATCTAGATCCAACCAATAGAAAGCTGTCAACCATACACAGGCCTATTTTTCAAAACCATTGCCAGTAGGATTTGAACTCTAGACCTGCCACTTGGAGAGGGTAATGACTAGACCACTACATTAAGTTGCCACACCTTCTTGCTTCATAACCTTTTTCTTTATCTCATTCCATCATATTATTATAATAATAGAGTGTTGAGACTTTAGCTATTTGTAAATCTCTTAAAAATGCAAATATACGAAGGCCGAGCTTCTTCGATTTCCATTTCTATTTCTAGGAATACACACCATTTTGGCTTTAAAAATTTTGAGTTGCCGAAGTAGAGCTGTTTCACATACTGAGTATGGAACTTGCTTTAAGCCTATTCTAAATTCTTTCCTCTTTTCTAGTTTTTTTCATCAAATTTCTCTATTAACAATCTACTTGGTTTTCTATTTTCAAAAGGAAGTGCCTATATCCTTTGCAGTAGTTGTTTTTTCTCTTCATTTTTACATGAAATCCTTACATATACAGCTTTCGATTTTCTTGATATATGCTATTCGAGTACCTCTGTTGCACTATAATATTTTAAACATTTGATTACTCTTGCAGTATTTGTCGAAAAAGAAAGATCCCAGATCATCATGTATATTTAATCTTTTTCTTCTTACTATTATAGTGGTTTTCTATTTTATTTACTACTATGTTGTTATGTGATGATTTGCATTTTGATGCCCAAATAGAACTTTTGATATCTTCTTTCTTTTTTTGTTCTAACACCTTTTTATTATTTTTACTTAAGAGCTTCTTTTTCTTACTTAGAGTAATCCATTCTTTAACTTCTTTTGTACCATGATCTATGTGTCTACATTCTGTATATAGAAGAGTTGCTTTCTTCTCTGCATTTGCTATATTATCTTCTTTTAGAATACTTTATTCAAATTCATCTCTGCTAGTCTAATTCTAATAAATTTTCTTCTTTATTTATATGTTTTGGTTTCTCTACATTATCATTTTGCTCTTTTTTTCTTTTCAGATTTTCTGCTTTTTGTATGAATTCATTTATATCTGTATCTACGCACATTTCTGTAGAGAAAGTTTGGTCATTTTGTACTTGTATTACTCTTTCTGTCTTTGTATGTGTTGAAATTTCTGGTACTTTTCCTAAAAAAATAAGTTCTTCTATCAACAGTAATGCACCTTTATCTTTTTGTGATTGTAATCAGTTATACCGGTCTATTACACTTTTGATTATTACGATAAATTCTGGATCTTTAAAGCCCAGATACTTTGCTATATTTATATCTGCTTTGAGCATAATTCCTCTTCAATCAGTATAGATTTCTTTTACTCTTTCTTGTGAGGCTGTTGTTAAGTCTTTAAAAAAATACATCTTCATCACTAAATGCTCTATTGCTTCTGTAAGTTGAAATAAATTCGTTTGAATATTCTCGAATATTTGAGACATGTGTTATGTAACGTGTTTGTTTGTTGTTTTTTGTTGATTTATAATTTAAAAACTATTTAGAGCTATTGGTCTCGATTTAGTTATTTGTTTATTTCCAAAAAGAGTTGTTTGTTTTGTTGTGTTGTGCTAGCAATTTGCAGACAGGAGTATAACCAAATCCCCCAAGTTTTGTAAAATTTTTAAAATTTTTGTCAAAAAGTTAAAGTTTTTCTATATATTGTTAAAAGGAGACAGTTTAAAGTAAAGTTGTTTTATCAAAGTCAAGTTAATTTTTCTTGCTTGATCTTTTTTCTTAAGACTACTTTAGATGTTATCTTATTATGTTTATGTTAAATTTTTGAGTTTTCTTTAGTTTATCAATTTACTTAATAGAATTTTGACTTTTATATATATAAACTACTTCCGGATTTTAAAAAATTATCAGGGGGTAGCTTATTTTCAAAATAACAAATTTTCTTATGTTTCTTTTTCAAGAAAAGAAGAGGTAGCTTATTTTCGAACATAGCTTATTTTTGGACACATATAGTAGACTTGTCACTTGCAATTCATATAATATACAATCAAAATTAAAAATAAAATATTAAATGAAATCACAATAACAAACTTTTTCTTGGTAGGCATTACTTATAATATTTAAATTAAGTATTTAAAAATAAGTATAGTAAAAAAGTAATTAATAGGTAATTTAGTATTTAAAGAATATATAACTTACTAAAAATAGCCAGAGTTTGAGCAATAAATCTACACATGAAAGAAATATTTACTAGAAAAGCATAACTGATATATTAGCTACTTATGTAGCTGATATATTAATTATACTTTTTTAGTAAATATTTAAACACCTAGTGTATATTAGAGTTGTTATTTGCAATCTATATAATATACAATTAAAATTAAAAGTAAGATATTAAATAAAATTATGATGCCAGATTTTTCTTAGTAGGTATTATTTATAGTATCTGAATTAAGCATATAAAAATAATATATAGTAAAAAAGTAATTAACAGATAATTTAGTATTTAAAAAATATACAACTTACTAAAAACAACCAAAGTATAGACAATAAATTTACATAAAAGAAAAAATAAAAATAAACTAATTTACTAATCACCAAATAATAATTTAGTGAAAGCACCAATAATACTATAATTTAAGCTATAGTATTAATGAAGGTACTAATGATAGCTTAAGTGAAGTGAAAGCTCTAGTGGTATAAAACTTCTAGTCTAAAATAAAATATTATAATTTTTAAATTAGGGGGCTTCTAGAAATTAGCTGATTTATTTTTACTAATAGGCTACCCCCACCCAGTGTTGTACATTTTAGATGTCTGAGCCTTTTTGAACTGTCTGGCGGACTGTCTGAATCTCATCTGGCTTACAAATCTAATCTTAAAAATACACTCATATATGCAAAAAATCAATTCTGAACAACTTTAATTAATAATTGAAGGTGGGTCACAATAATAAAATCTTGCTTTATTTAGTATTATTTAGTGTCAAACTCTGTCCGAGTATTGTCTAAGTTGTCCGAGTGACAACACTGCCCCCACCCACCCACACCTGACACCCCTATTAGCCAATCAAATTTCATATTTATTTAAAATT
>CAJVPY010003767.1:0-13557 GCA_910591965.1 Dentiscutata erythropus
CTGCCAGGATCTAGGTGGAAAAAGTTTTAAAAGAAGATGGGTGATCTTGACAAGGTAGACAACAACCTGTCTGTGATCAAGGGAGGTACTCTTGTAGTACAAAATTCGACGAAAGTGTTGGATCCTGAGTGAGACAAACTGTTGTTATAGCGGGTCACATTGGGCATTTTGCTTGGTGAGTTTTTATTAGACTAGAACATTATACTATAAAAATATAAGTACATTGTACAGTCATTAAAATAGTAGTTCAGATAAATAAAGACAAGATTGCTTAAAAAAAATAATAAAAAATAAAAAAGGTACCTCTTAGCAAGCACTTTAAAGCTACAACTAAAGCATCTTTTCATCAATAATGAGAGTTGTAATACTCTTGATTTACTATTATTATCAAAGCAAAGCTGGTCTTATTTTGCAATACTTCGAATAGAATCTTGATATTTGTATTAAAAAATTGCTATTTTTGGGTCTGATTTTATTTTATAAAAAATAAAGTAATATAGGTATTTCTGATACAAAACAAAAGCATAAAACCTATAAAGTAAAACTTGTTTAAAATCGAATATTATTTGCTATTAATTAATCGAAATAGTAAAGAAAAAGTTACACCAATGTATGTTATACAATGAAAAATTACTAATAAAATTATTGGAAAGGACATGTCTTGTAACTAATAATATTTAAATTATTTATTTATTAAATTGTATAACAGTATAATAAATTTTTTTAATTTATATTATATTTACTATTTAATATATAAGGTGGGTATGGGTATTGTGATACACTACCAATTATGATGCAGTTGTCATATCTCATGACCTAGTGATCAAAATCAGACAATTTTGATATCAATCGATTCATCTAACCAAGATGAATTGATTGGTACCAAAATCGTCCAATTCTAATTACCAGGTTACAAAATATCGCCAATATTATTCTTTTTATATAGTTCCAAAAAGAATTATGTACTGTATACCTATAAAAAAAATTTTTTTTGTTAAACAATTATTATGCAATACTTATATTTTTATGTATCCGGAACTACATGTTATAAATATACTTAAATTAGAGCTATTAAAATTAAGCTTTGAGGTGTTTACTAGCAATTTTAGAAGTCACACAATCGAATTTATTAGCAATTTTAGGAATTGCGTGATTGAGCTTATTAGCGATTTCAGAAGTTGCATGATTGAGCATGTAACAAATTTTGTGCTAGATATAAATAAATCGTATCAGGTTATATATAAATAGTGTCAATATTTATTTTATATTTAAACCATGTTTAACTGGCATTTTTTTTTTGTATACATAACAAAACAATTTATTAAAATTTAAAAAATAAAGTAAAATTAAAACTACAGTATGATGTCTAAAGAAAACAAATCTATTCAAGATAATACTATCGAAAAAGCTCTCAAGTTTATAAAGAATACCTCAAATAACTCTAAGCCCCAAGTGTAAGAAGCGTTATATAAGACTTTGATATTCTAGAACTAACACTTAGACGAGCTATTCGGAATGATGATCCTTTTAGCTGCCTAGGTCCTAACAAAGTTCTAACAGACCATGAAGAAGAGCAACTGGTTAGTTATTGCTTAAATATGCAAAGACTTGGTTTTGGATTATTAAGGTTTGGTGTGAATCATTATATGATAAAGATTGTTAATAAGGATACCTTTTAATGAAAATAGGCCAGGCCAAGCATAGTGGCAGCAGTTTCTAAGGAATCATCCTGAACTTTCGTTTCATGTTCCACAGACCTTAAATGAAGCATGTGTCTAAAAAGAAAACCCCTTAATTATTAATGATCATTTTAATAAACTTAAAAATATTATTAAAGAATATTCACTTACTCCTGATTGAATCTAAAATATGAATAAGATGGGTTTCATTATAGAACCTAAACTTCAAAAAGTAATTGCCAAAAAAGAAGCATATCAAGTTCATCAAGTTTCTTATAGTAGCAATTATGAATACATTTCTGCATGTTCAACTATTTCTACTGCCAGAACTTATATACTACCATTATTAGTTTATAAGAGCAAACGAATGATTCTGGGTTTTTTAGATAGCATATTTGCAGGCACCGTAATGAGGTTTACTGAGACTGGTTATATGCAGAAGAGCCTATTTAAAAAATATATAGAGCATTTTGTTAATTCGATTCCTTCTGCTCATCTCGTTTTATTAATTCTTAACAGACACAAAAGCTACATCAACTATACTTGTGTTAATTTTTGTTATCAAAATAACATTTTTCTTTATGCCCTTTAACTACACACCACCTATATCCTACAACTTGCCAAATTACCCTTTGCCTAGCTCAAAAAGGCCTATAATAGTGAATGCGACAAGTTTTTTACTAATAATATTAAACTAGTAGCTAAATATACATTTGCTTAAATCTTCAGACAGCCTATATTAAGTCATTTATCCCTACAGCTATATGTAATACTTTTAAGAGAACAGGGATATAGCTATTCAATCCTAATACTATTAGTCCTAACCGTCTGAAGCCCTCAATAATAATACAAAAATTCAATCTAGAATAACCAACTTACTTGCCTATTATATTAACTTTATCTACTTCATCTAGGATCATTCCAAGTTATGTTGGCCCAACCTCTGCAAATGAAGAATTGTGTTTAGAAATAGAGTTATTTAATAAAAGGGTTAAAAACTTAGAATCTGAACTAAAACTCTATAAAAATCCTAGTACTAGTCTCTTGTAGCTAGTGCTTAAATACCCTTTGTACCAGCATTCGAAGCAGATTGAAGAACCAGAGAAAGATAAAGAACAACCTGAAACTCAATAACAGAAAAAAAGATACAAGACCATGCCTTTTGCACAGCTCCTCACTAACAAAGAATTCTTGCATTTTGTTAAAAGAAGTGAAGAAAGAAGTCAAAAAAACTGCTAATAAAAAAAGACAAAAAAAAATAGCCACTTAACAACAAATAGCACAGGAGACCAAGAAGGTGCAGAAGCAAGAAATTCACAAGCAGAAGAAGAAAGAAAGAGACTATATAAAGATGGAATAACAACGTATTAGAGAGGCAAAATGAATTGAAAAAAAAATGCAAAAAAAAAGTAATACTACCTATTTATATATACTGTGTCATTTTTGGTTATTATCTTGATAATCTCGATTTTTAAATTAAATTTTACACAATTAAAAAAGTATTTTTTTAGTATATAGAATTATTTTTTTTTAAAAAAAAACTTATTTCAAGCTAAAATAAACTTATTTTAATAAAGTTTAATAAATAGTTAGCTAATTTGACAAAGTTTTCATATCAGCATATTTAACTGTATCACAATACTCATACTTACCTTATATTGTGTAATATTTTGTAATTTATTGTAAATTATTCTGCCCAGACCATAATTATTGTATAATATTTTGGGATGTAATAACTTACGTAAGTTTACGTTAATATATTTTGCTGATATAGTTAGGCTATAGATATAGCATCTAATATAGAACCTCTGGTATAGTACTAATACTTTGGGCAAACTACTTAAATTAGACAATCAAAAGTTGTATATATAACTAGTTTTTTTTTTTTTTGAATATTAAGGTGACTACTCGTAGTCCCTGGCACTTTATTAGTACAAGTGGTAGTCTAGTCCGAAGACTAGACCACATGTTATATTAGTATTATGAAAGTACAACTAGCTACATATACAACTTTTGGTTGCCTAATTAAGTAGTCCGCCCGAAGCATTAGTGCTATGCTAGGGGTTCTATACTAGATATCATATCTATAGCCTAACTAGGAAGCTATTTAATTAAACTTTCTGGCTTCTACTGGTGCTACATGTTTTCTCCTAATATGTCCCTTTTAACAGGAACAATTTACCGTTTAAGACACTAAGACTTTAGCCAACAACAGAAGACATTTATCCTTGTAGTAAACCTAATAGCGTGGTACATGTTCCACACATATATTCAACTGCATGTTCGGTAACTTCTTCCTAACTAGTACATGTTGTGTTGCCACCAACGGGTTCATATCTCAAGCTAACTTTTGGGGTGCTGCCGTAACCCGATCTGTATCTTAAACGCCAACCTTTCTAATTAGTCCTCCATTACGTACTCCTGCCTTTGCAAGGTTTACAACAACCCCAGTATCTCAATCCAACTATCTTCTTACCTGGATTCTTAATTGGTATCTTCCTTACTTCCAGCCGGCAACCCAGAAGAGTTGGTCTGCTCAGGCTTTAGGTGCCTGAAGGACGCCCTTCTCTTGGTCCATACTTTCAGAGCATATGCCCTTTTTCTCCGGTGCGTCTAGTACCTGGTGGTTTGGCTAGTGTATTCCTCTACTAAAAGACCTAGTCACTCGGTTTACCGATCTCGGCCCCAGTTTGAATTTAGCCATCATGTAGTACCATCAAAGATCACTGCTACTCCCAACTCGAGACTTCCCAAATGGGCTTCCTGTATGGTAAAGGCGATCTCCAAGATTTACATGATCATGGACTTATCAAGTATTTGCACTGCCCTAAGCTAGTTTGCATTCCTTTGTAGTTTCCAGGTTTCCCCAGTTGTACAAATGCCAGTAGATCTCCCAGGATCACTTCCTAGTAAAACTCGAGTTACAGATCCTCAATCCAAGACCCAATTATAATATACAGATCGCCGTACCACAGGCCTATTTTTCAAAATCATCATCCGTAGGATTTGAACTCTAGACCTGCCACTTGGAGAAAGTGATGACTAGACCACTTCACTAAGTCGCCACACCTCGTATATATAACTAGTTATACTCTTGTAATATTAATATAATATAAGTGCCAGGAGCCTAAGTGGTCACCTTAATATTAAAAAAAAAAAAAAAAAAAAAAAATAATATAATATATAAAGCTAGTCTTTTTGACAATAGCCTACCTAGAGTTAATACCTCAATCTGAATATATTTTTTATTTCTAGATTAATCTGGTTTTATTATAGTATAAATCCAGATATAAATTTAAATCTGAATATATTTATATCCAGATATAAAAACATTATATCATATTATATCACATAATATAGTATATATCCAGATATATTAATCTGGATAGAGGTATTAACTCTAGGCCTACCCAATTATTGTCTAAAGCGTAGCTGAGGACACTATACTTCTAGACATTTGGAATCTGTCAGATCCCGTGATGGTGTCTGTCACGGCGCATAATTACCCAATAGAAATTCAAAATCTGTACTATATACTGCGACGCGTAATGTGCTTGAACAAGTGTCTGATTGATCTGCTAACCAATCAACTTTTTCTTTAAACTACTACTGAAATCACAATAATTCCAACGTAGATTAACCCAACCCAACTTTAAATACTAGTATTACTGGACTCAATTTTTTTAATTATATACTTGTACCGGAAACAGTGTACAAAATTCTATTGTAAATACTGGACGTTTCGTTTAGTTAAGTTGACTTCTGGCGTAGTTTTAAAATGGCCGGGAATTTTATAATATTAAATATATTGCAGGAGTTTTTAAATTTCGTTTACCGAAAAAAAAAAGCAGATTACATTGCCCGAAAATTTTGTGCCCTGGCTAGAAATTCTTTATAGCAACTCACAATGGAAATCTCGATAATTCCAATACAACAAACTCAGCCTTAATCACATCTGTGTTTACCGGGGCATTAAGACAAATGATTTGAAGGGTATTTGGTAAAAGAAATAAGTATTTATGTTCATGATTTGTGAACTTTTTTGCTGGTTTAATTCAATTAACTAATCAATAATTTTATACCTACGATCTGAATGAAATAGCGGAGATGAATTGTTTTCAAAACAACGATTTTCATATATCTATATGAGAAATCGAAAAATTTTGAAATTTAGATTAGTAAAAATTATCTTGAAAACTCCGGAAATTTGAGAAATATTATGAATTTCTCATGACACAGTGATCTGCGACTATTACACCTAGCTGTAATGTGAAAGAAATTATTTGAAGAGTATCAGGTATGGGGAATAATTATTTCTCTCATGATTTGTTAATTCAGTTACAGCTGTTTTCAAAAAGGTTTGAATGATCACAGATCACCATATCATGGAAATTTATAATATTTCCCAGATTTCCAGAGTTTTCAAAACCCAAAGCTTACAGCTATTTTCAAAGGGTGTGAACGATCGCAGATGAAAAATTTATATCTCACAGCCTCCGGAGTTTTCAAACCCCATTCTAATCAAGAAACTTAATTTTTACTAATTTCCCACATAGGTACTGTATATGGAAATTATTGTTCATATTTGAAAACGGTTTTAATTTTTACTAATTTAAATTACCAATTTCTTCGATTCCCATATAAGTATCTGAAAATCGTTGTTTACACATTTTTGAAAACAATTGTAACTAATATATGACCTTTATTTTATACCTATAAGTAGGGATTCAAATAGCTATCCAGGTAACTGTGTACTCTAATTTTTGTTATCTAGATCAGACTTTTAACAAATCGGTTGATCCAAAACCTTTTACTAATCGGGTGATCTGAATTGTTATGGGTTAGAATTTTACAGCTGTTTTTATAAATTCTGGGACTGAGAAAATTGCCAATGAATAAATAGATAAGTTCTCATTTTGCCTTATTTCGATAACTTATCAATATGGTTATAAAAATTTTTCAGCTATCCCAGAATTTATGATAATAGTGAACAAAATTTTATGATATTTTAATTATGTCGAAATAAAGTATATCAAATAAATATCAGTGAAGTATCATACTGATTTTACTGATTAATACTATAAATATCAGATATATATCAGAAGCTGATGGGTATTTGATAAAGCTATCATATACCCGTAGCTTACTGACCATCTATTAGCATTTGATATTGTTCCTATTTGTAATATTAAATGGTAAAAATAAGTTTATAATATTACTGATATTTGTCTAATATACTTTATTTTGGCATGTTTATACTGAATATCATATATCTAATTGTTTTTTAGTACCAGATATTTTTCGAGTGACAAACCAGATAGCCGTTTTAATTGGGTATCTGGTTTTTATTTCAGGTACTTGGTTGATAAAAGTATTCGACCTGACGGGTACGGGTAGAAATTTTCAATTCAGTTTGGAACCCTGCCTATAAGCTGAATGAACCGATTAATGCAAAAAGATCTTTATACTTAAAAACCAAATGAAATGATTAATGTGATAAAATTTTATTAATAAAAATCAGGTTAGAATTAGCAATTGGGTTAAGAGTAATATTTTGATTAGAATAGGGTTAGTATTAGAGATCGGGTTAAAAGTGATATTATGGTTAAAAATAGGATATGTAAGACAAATAGTTAGACTTAGAATTAGTATAAAAAAAATCTTAATAAAATAAAATATTTAATATTATAGTTACTATATTGATTATATAATATATAACTTCTTAATTAATATATATATATATATATATAGTATATATTTATTTATTGATAAAAAATTTGTAGTATAAACTTTAATTTTAAAAATTTAGCGTTCCATTAACTAAAAATAATTAACCAATAAAAAAACAAATTAAAAAATTAAATAAAATAAAAAAATAAATTAAAAACATAAAAAAATAAAATAGTAATATAAAAATACAGTATTAAAATAAAAAGTAAATATATATAGCAATAAATTTTATTTTATTTATTTTTAATTATTATTTGTACTGTTATTTAAAAATTTAATGCTTTGGACTTACACATTTTCAGTTCCTAGTATTAATAAAATATTAAAAGTCTAAGTAGTCACTTTAACATAAAAAAAAAAAAAGTATTTATATATATATACTATATATTTAAAACTAAACTAGTTAGTATCTCATACACTTTGTGCTTTTTATTATAAAATTGCCAATATCTTAAAATTTTATTAGAGTAACTCTGTTATACAACTAAGCAAAAGTGTTTCTCTTACAATTTTATACTACAGTCGTCCTCCCATACAATCACCTCCTATACTATCACAAACTCTATATAATCACACAATTTTTACAGTTATTTTTTTTAATATTAAAAATACTTTTATATAATCACAATCATAATACTATCACTATCACATTTTTTAAAAAAGTTTTTTTGCTAATTTATTAATAAAAATACCCCATTAAAATCACAAATTAATAAAAATTTTTTATTTAAATTCTATAGATTTGTAAAAATATCTTAATTAAAATTTTAAAAAAATCTAAAACGTAAATAAAATAAAATTCATTATTTTTACTCAAACTTTGACGATGAATATCTCGATAACTATTAATCTAAATCGGCTCAAATTTTTACCATATATAATATTGATATTCTTCTATTATATATAAAAATTTCAGCCGATTTAGTAAGGTATTTCTCGAGTAATTGCTTGAATACGATAGTTAAATTTTTTTAAAAAATTGATTATCGTATACAAGCGATTACTCGAGAAATACCTGACCAAATCAGTTGCAATTTTTATAGAAGATAGAAGAATATCAATATTATCTATAGTAAAAATTTGAATCGATTTAGATCATTAGTTATCGAGATATTCATCATCAAAGTTTAAGTAAAAATAGCGAATTTTTTTAATAATTAATTATTATAAAATCTTTGCTGTTTTTACTCAAACATTGACGATTAATATCTCAATAACTATTGATCTAAATTGGCTCAAATTTCTACCATATATAATATTGATATTCCTTTTATTATATATAGAATTTTTAGCCGATTTAATCAAGTATTTCTCGAGTAATCGCTTGTATTCTATAGTCAAATTTTTTCAAACAATTGACTATCGTATACAAGAGATTCTCTGAGAAATACTTGACCAAATTGGCTGAAAGTTTTATATATAATAGAAAAATATCAATATTATATATGGTAGAAATTTACGCCGATTTAGATCAATAGTTATCAAGATATTAATCGTCAAAGTTTGAGTAAAAATAGCATATTAATCAATTATTAAAAAAATTTTCTATTTTTGCTCAAACCTTGACGATGAATATCTCAATAACTAATGATCTAAATCGGTTTAAATTTTTACCATAGATAATATTGATATTCTTATATTTTCTATAAAAATTTTACCTGATTTGGTCAGGTATTTCTCGAGTAATCACTTGTATACAATAATCAATTATTTAAAAAATTTTGACTATTGTATATAAGCGATTACTCAAGAAATACCTAACCAAATCAGCTGAAATTTGTATATATAATAGAAGAATATCACTGTTATATATGGTAAAAATTTGAACTAATTTAGATTAATAGTTATCGAGATATTCATTGTTAAAGATTGAGTAAAAATATCGAATTTTATTTTAATTAATGGACGTTTTAAATAAAAAATATTACATATTTTACCTTTTTAAAATCACATTATATGTATTATTTTATATTATTTTATATTATGTGATTATATAGAAGGAATTCTACTTAATCACCCCTTTATATAATTACCAAAAGGTGGTAGCCAAATAGGGTGATTATATGGGAGGACGACTGTACTTTAAACTTAAATTTTAACTCTAACCTAATTCTAACCTAATCCTAATTCTTATTGCAAGCTTAATTATAAAATTGCTAATATCTCAAAATTTTACTAGAGTAACTCTGTTGTGTAACTAAGGGTGTTTTCAAGTGCCTTAGTCAATCGATTGGAATAGGGTTGGGGGCAATTTTAATTAATAAAAAATTAGTTTTTGAATCAATTGTATTTATTATTCCAATGAATAATGCAAGACTATGATAGTTTAATATATCATAGAGAAAAATTAATTAGTGGAAGATCATTTAGCCAATCAAAAGTATTTATTATTCCAATTAAAAAGAATAGAGGCCAAAACATCCTTTTTTTTCACAGAGCTACACTAATTAGTTAAAATTTTTTATTGATCGATTCTAAAAAATAACTGTTCAAACACTTTACTCTATGGATTTTCAAAATCATAACTAGTGCAGAAAAATCATACCTATTCTAGAAACCTTCACTTCGAATAAAAAAAAGCAGAAAGCTGAAATTTCAAGAATGGCTAATACGTATCATCTTCTGGTCTTTATTTCTACAATGTTAAATACAACAATTCCATTTATTCTTCCTTTACAAAAAGCATTACAATTTAAATAAGCATTGCTATAAACGCTAAAAACATTAGATAAATTAGAAGTAGATGCCGATTCTAATATATTTTCTTTGCTATAATTGTTGTCAAATAATTTTAAAAGTGAAACCTAAAATATTATATTAATATTAATATAAGCTATATATAAAATTCAAGATTATTTATATTTATTACTTTTTAATCTTCATCATTTGAGTTATTTGCTGCTAAAGGATTCAGAAAAAGTTGAGTCAGATAGTTTTTTTGTAAAAACATATAGAGGTTGGTAAAGTCGGAAAAAGGTAGAAAAGAAACTGGAATCACTGGTACAGGTTTTTGATTTTTCTGTTAGTTCATTGTTTTTTTTTTATTATTATTATTACAGTTTTATAAAACTAATTTTTACAATTGGCGATTAGAAGATAGCAACAATAAAAGTATTTGCTCAACTATCAATTGCAATCAATATTTCAATTATTGCAATGCTTGAACGTAAACACAATCACAAATCAATCACATTAAGGGTGGTACATGAGAACACGTCAATTACATCATTATTTGCTCTACTGATTTTTAATAAAGATCTAATTAAATTTTACATAATGGTTGAGCACCATTACGATCATTATTTAATTAATTGAGTGTGCTACTTGAGAATATCCTAAGCAAAAATGTTTCTCTCACAATTTTACACAATTTTAAACTTAATTTTTAACTTTATTAATTTAATTTTAATTCTTATTATAGGCTAAATTTTGCTAGCACTATCTAGATTTTTTCAATAATTATGTTTTTTTTTTTTTTTTTAAATTTTAAGGGTGTAGCACCCGCACTTAGACTTTATTAATACTTAAATAATTGATATATAATAGTGCCTATACATATACATATTAGTTCAAGTACTAAGACTAGAACATCAGATATACAAACCATTTATCCATAGCTAAAACCCACTAGAGCCAACCATATTCCCACTACATAGCTGACCTGGATTTGTACATCCCTCCTCAACCGCTAATTAGTATTCATATGTCTGCCACATTATCCATATTATCTACTCTTTCAACTCCCAAATTGGTGTGTGTTGCTCCAGGTAGACGCTTGTTGCTTCCGGTTTGGTGTGCCTGACAGAGAATTACTCTTTTAGTCCCCTACTGGCGTACTTCCAGGAGTTTGTATCTCAAGCCATGTAGCTGCCTCTACCCAATTGGGTAAGTATCTCAAGCCTGCATGCTGCCATAACTAACTGGTTTTTTGCGACTTTAGAACCCAGATATTAACGTATCTATTTTGGTAATTGTGCTAACAACTATACTTCCCAATATGGTGACAAGTCCCTAGATATGTTTCGCAGAATGCTTCCAGTAGTTAATATAGTTGGATGGCATTATGAGGCTCAGAGGTAACAGGTGTGTCATCGAGTGATTCTTGGCAGTTGTAGCTCCCACTTACTACTGCATGCACTTATACCAGCTATATCTTATTGGTGTTCCCAAGTTCCATATAGGTACGACCAGAGCCCATTGGATCTATCAATATGTATACACCTCCATGCTTCAACTTCTCATTGGCCAGTAAGTTCTGTACTGCCAGAGGTGTTCCAAATCTGATAAGGCCAATTCTTTATCACAGGTCCCTTTGTGTTCACCACATTTCTCACTACTTCCAATTCTGGTTACCGCCTAGTCATCCTCCCAAACAAGATCCCCAATGCCACCTTAGAGATTGTTGGTGCTACTTTGCCAATCGCGGATTTACATGCACAACCTTTGTGTAATATAATGACCAATGTTATACATAGTGCCAACTACTCCACAATGGACCTCCTTCCGGAAATTTCTAATCTAGACTTATATTCACTTGGACTTCCCACAGCAGATACTTCCAAATATTCGTAAGTAAATATACTTACTAGGACTTGAACCCAAAACCCACTCATAGAGAGTTGGGTATCTAGACCACTAGGCCACCCCTATATATAATTATATATAATTTTTTTTTTTTGTATTAAAGGTGACCTCTTTGTTAATAGTGATTTATTATCTTAAGTTTTATTTCGGTATACAATGAGAGTACATATAGCCACATATATACCTTTTGAGTGCCTAATTTAAGTAGTCTGCTCGAAGGTTCTACATTATCTGGCGTACCTGCATCCCAACTAGGGGGGTACCCATTTAAACCCTCTAATTATATCCTTACTTCCACCGTGTGAGACTTAAGACCCGGGTGTAACCTCACCATACACTACCAAGGCGTCATAGATCTATGCAATACTACTAGATTAACAACCAGACTTAGGACGAGACTATATGTCCTGATTTATTCTCGAGGTAAACCCACCAGAGTGGTACATTCCCATATATGTATTCACCTAGACTTTAGTAACTTATACCATGCCTTAATTCATATACTTGGGGTTAGAGCATGACCATTAAGCCTCTACCATTACCTACTCCACCCTTTTAAGGTTCACAAACCCCTGTACTACATTCCATCACTTTCCACACCTTACTCCTTTTGGTATCGTCATACTCCCAATCCAGATGGCCTGGAAGGATTGGTCTGCCCAGACCCGAGTTTCTCAAGCTCAAGTCTGAAAGTCTTCCGATCCTTGGTTCACAATTTCATAACATGTGACCTTTTTCTCTGGATGGCCCGGCAGCCTGGTTGGTAGATTCCTCTTGCCTGTAAGATCCTTGTTGCACAACTTTTTCAATTTTTGGGGTCCAGTTGGATCTGTTCTGTAGTACAAGTAATGTCTGGTCAGAACAGTCTGCTACTTCTTTAATCGAATTTGCCAAGCCAGTTTACATTCTCTCAGGCTACCATAAGTAGGTCTTAATAAGATCAATCAGGATGCCTTATCATGGGTTTGCACCGCCTATACTGGTTTGTATTCCTTTATGCAATGACACAAATGCATCCATGTCTTTCAGCACCAACTCGAGGCATTGGTGTGCCCTAGTTTACAAATATATGATTCTAACCTAATTTAGAAGAATCATTATTGTGACACAAGTAAATTATTCGAAACGTCACCAGTAGGATTCGAACTCAGTACTATAGCCAACAAGCTTGGGGGTGCGGCAACTCTACCACTTCACTACGTCACCACACCCTAATTATATATAATTATACAAAAGATATATTGTATAAAAATATACAAAAAGTATACCATCTAGTTATGGGAGCTTTGGTGCAATAAATCCGAGGAACCGGAATAACCGAAAACCCATTTGGCAAGTCTCGAGTTTGGAGGTAGTAGTGATCTATGATAGTACCACAGGAAGGCTGAATTCGAACCGGGGTCCGAGATCGGAGAACTGAGTGATCAGGTTCTAATGGCGAAGGACACACTAGCCGAACTGCCGGTTGTCGCACCGGAGGAAAAAGCCATACGCTCTGAAAGTATGGACCAAGGGGAGGGCGTCCTTCAGGCACCTAAAGCCTGGGCAGACCAACCCTTCCGGG
>CAJVPY010003768.1:0-13556 GCA_910591965.1 Dentiscutata erythropus
TATATACTAAATATATAAGAAATTTTTGATATACTACGACCCAAAATTTTTAGGCCGGAAATGATCTTAAGCCCGAAGTTTGCTTGACATAAGGATACCCACATTTAATCCGGATTGCGGATCGAAGCACTAATTTAGATCACTTTAAGATGTGAATTTTTCATAACACAGTGCGTTGCAAATTAATTAAATCGAATTTAAAATCCAGTTGCTATTAAATTTATTGATTATATAGTGCCAAATATGGAATCGCGTGGATTCTAAATCTACAGTAATTTCGTTCCTACGTATGACATGTAGAAGTTGTTTAAACAATTTTGTTAAGAAAGTCATTATGACAGATCTTTGAAATATAACATATACTAAAGTATAAAATAGAAGTTTTTTTTCATTATATTTGGTATTCTTACTATGGGCTAACTTATTAAGATTTGGCAAGGAACTACTATTATACGTTTGATCTAGATACGAACAGAAAAATTGTACTGTCGGTCTGGTCAACCGGCCCGAGGATCGACCCCGGCCAATGATTTTTTTTCATCGGTCCTTATCGGAGCAATCCTTAAGCCGTGATTTAAAGCAGTTAGTTTTGTTAGGCTTGGCTTATCTAATGGTTAAAATTGGCTTTTTGTAAAGCTAATAACATCCCTATAATGAATTTTGGTTGCTCGATTAAACTATTTTCGCGGTTAAATCTTGAAACAAAAATTTTATCGTTATTTAGATAATGTTTATTTTTTATGTGTGCGGATCCAATCAAATTAATCAAATTGCTATTATCTGTTATTTCAAAAAAATCAGATAATTGGCACATGTGAAAAATATAAAGTAGATTATCAACTTAGATAACAATAACGATAAAAACTTTTTACATCCTCCCTGGTGATTAAAAGAACATGTCTCAGGCCATTGGCAACGTAATTATTCATATAGTAACGCAACATTTTACTCATAAATTCATTAAAATTATAAATCTTACGATTTTATCAATTAAAGACCGCATTAGCATATGTGCGAACATGGCATTTAGTAGACGCAAAACAACGTATATTAGGTCGTATGGCTGCTAACATTGCAACCACCTTAATGGGAAAGCATAAACCTATTTATGACCCTGCTTGTATGTATCCTGAATTAATATTATTTTTTTTTCACTCTAATATAATATTTTTACTATCTTGGTCTAGTTAACATGGGCAACATTTTACTATAGCCGATTGTGGTGACTATGTAGTAGTCATAAATTCAAAAGAAGTTGCAGTAACTGGTAAGAAAGCCGAACAAAAATTATATCGTCATCATAGTGGATATCCTGGAGGCCTAAAAACAATTCCCTACAAGGATATGTTAGAAAAAAAACCTGACGAGGTAAATTTTACGTTCATATTAATTTTCTACATAAGTAAGGTTATTTATTTTTAATCATGGTTGTATTTTTCGTTATTTAAAAAAGATTATCAGAAAAGCAGTTTCGGGAATGCTTCCAAAAAATCGTTTACGTTATAGACGATTGAATCGATTATTCATATTTCCAGATGATAATCATCCTTATGAAAAAAATATATTAAAATTTTATGATCACACATTGAATGAACTTAGTTTATCTGATAAAGTTGAAAAAAAAATGAAAGACAAATCTAAAAGTCAGGATAAAAACTCCAAGAAAAATAAATCCAAAAAATTGTCATCTGTAGAAAAAATTGACAACAAAAAGAACAGTGTAAAAGAAAAGATTAATGACGATGTTAAGAAAGCCAAGCAAAATAAAAGTATAGAAATACAAATATAAATAAGGTATTAAATATAAATAAGGTATTAACAATAGATTATATATTTAAAAATATATAATGTTTATTAAATGTTGTCAATAATGAATATTATTAATAAAATTCGAAATGAAAAAAAAAAGAAAATTTATTTAATGATGAATCTCGATCGGTTTTCCTTGCTCCCATCCAATAGCAGCTTCTCGTATGTTATACCAATATTGAAGCTTTATTGTCAATTCTTTCGCCTGAACTAAATCGTTAAATTTAAATGCCTGCGAAAGGTTGGATATAATTTCATTGATTCTCACTGTAAGGTAATGTGAAGTTTGAGTTGGTTTTATTGATATAAGATGTATATTGAATATTACAACCCTTACCTTCACTTTCATCCTTAATGTTTTTTGCCTCATTTTCATCAGTAGCTTCTTCTAGACGTTCTCTTGCATCTAGTATTTTCATCAATAATTCAGGATCATCCAACGATTCCGATTCATTAATTGAAACGTTGTTTAATTGAAGCTTGTTCATTTGTCAAATGTAAATAAGTTTGTTAAAATCGATATATATATGCGAATCACAAGAACATGAGGAAAAAGAAATTGAATTACTATGTATTTAGCTCTGGAAAGAGGATCACGTAATGTTTGGTATGCTTTGTTAATCAAAGATGAGTACTGCTGGGCGTGTTTATATACTTGCTACAAAATGGTTGACATGACTATTGAAGACGAAAATTGGCATCTTTTTGTAAAGACTCAATGAAGAGAAAAAATAAATTTTGTTAAATAATTCGATAGTGATACTTGCTTCGTCTTTGTTGCCATACCTGTCAGGATGAACACGTTGTTGAAACTTTAAATAATTGCTACGCAATTGACCCAAATCAATATCGAATGCAGGTACTTTGCTAAAATGATTTTAGTAAATAATTAGTATATTAATTTATGAACAACGCACATTGGAGATATAAAATTATACTCACGAATCATCACCTACTTCTAATGTTTTGAAATAGGTGGAGTCATTTGGGATTGCCTTTTGAATAATGCCGTAGTCTTGCTTGTAATTATTACGCGAAGCTATTTTACGTAATGTCAAGTGACGATAAGAAGAAACCCTGCTGAAAGACGAAACCCTAAGAAGCTGAGCTATAGTTGGTAGACGAATCCACTTTTCCATGATATCGAAAGCCCTAAACTTCACCCAACTGAAAAACGGTAAACAGAAGCTTAAAGTAAAGGTCAGTGAGTGTAACCCATTCCAAGGACCGTATAAAGGGGTGTAGAATCACGTGGAAACGATGCCTAATAAATAGTGGATATTATTGGCTTTACAAAAAGCCAGCTTTAGCCATAGATTTAAGCCAAGCCTAACAAAGTTAAAATAATCACGGCTGAAATCATTGGCTTTTAGTTATTGCGCAAAATTAATCATATATTTAATTTACTAGAAATTATTTATCGGGTATCGTTAGAAATTAAATTACTGTAATTGCATTTTTAGATTTGATTGATAATTTGAGCAGATGCGATCTGAGATCACGGGACCGACACTTTTTTTCTGTACGTACATAAATACTGTATAATACAATTATCTGTTATTTAGTAAGAATAAATCAATGATTATATACTATACACATATACCAAATAATCTATTTTATGAGAAGATATAAGTGCTGTCAAGAGAAAATAAGACTTTGGACTATCATTCTGTCATTTTTATATATATGTCGTACGTCAGAATGGAATTATTGTTAATTTAGACCACTTAGGTTAGAACGGAATTCCAAATGTAGTCTAGAAATTTAAAAGCAATTCAAATATGATACTATATAATTGATTAAGATGATAAATTTAATTATCAAGATAAAATACAAATCTTTTATTATTTCTTTTTATTTCACTTTTTTATTCTTTGCAACTCTCTCTATCTGATGATCGAATGTCAAGATTATCTGTTTTTACTCTGTAATGTATTCAAAGAATTACTTTCCAAATATTTTAGTAACGAGCCGGCAAATAGACAACATAAATACCTTTATAACACTTGAGACTTTTATTTTTGTATTAAAGTTTACAAAATTCACAAATACAATAATCAGGAATGCGAAAGATAATTTCATTTGCAATACGTGATATTATTAAGTATAATTATTAAAACTTACTTGTGTTCATTGGGTCTTGACAAGTTTCCAGAGTTGAATAGTATTCCTTCAATGCTCATAAGCATTCAAAAAACGTCTATTATGCAATTCTCTTCACAAATAGATATTATTAAATGTAATTGCAAAAATAGGGGTTTTCGGAATTAATGATTTGGCGTCCGATTTCAGATAAAATAAGTGACGTATTTATTTCAAAGTAAGCAACGTACAAATTCTATTTTTTTCAAAGTATGTACTTATTTACATAATCGTTTACCGATGAATGTTTATCAAAAAAAAAAGCTAATTTTATCACCGACTATGCCTATTTAATTTTTGATTCGGAATTCTCTCACTTATTTTGAAAAAAAGTTAATTCTGAAACCCCTAATGCATGAGACAAAAATCACTTTAAATGAAAAAAATTGCATGACAAAAATCACTGTAAATATAAAAAAATGAACGTGGAATAGCTGGTATCCCACTAATCATAGATGAAAAAACTTTGTGCAATGTTTTTAAATTTAATTGATTTTTTACAATGCACAAAAGCGACTTAAATTCCAAAACAACGTACTTACTTGATGAATAATTTGGAATACACATAATTTTGAATTGGAATTATTTAATGACTCCAACACATTTTAGAATTTATATTTGTTCGGAATCAACCTGATGTACGACATATATATAATAGTTGATTTCATTATTTAAAGTTGAATTGCTTAAGCTATAATTTAAGCTAGCTAAAGCCATTAACTAGTTCATGAGCCAAGCCAACCATTAACTAGTTCATGAGATAATCAATAGGATTTTTTAGCCATAAGACTTAGTTAGTACCCAAGTCCAAATACCGTTGTTAATAAAAGCGGTCCGAATTACATATATACATTATTGTACAGTATATATACAAATAAAAATCCTAAGAATATTGTAACTATAGGCGTTCTCAAGCGCCTCAATTAATGGGTCAAAGTATGTCGAAAATGTGTCGGAAATTAAAATTTAAATAACGGAATCAATCAATCGAGCTTGTCATTAAGATAAGTAAGGTGAAAGAAAAAATATTAAATAATAAAAAATAATTAGTGAGTTTATCATTTCAGTCAAAAAACTTTTTGCCCGAACCACTTTTTTTTTTGCGTTGACTTATCAAAACCTTTATAAATATTAAAGTATTGCTCAAGTGTTTTCATACTTTTTTTATGGATTTCCATTTTTTGTAAAATTTTTCGATAAACTATTTTAGAATCCTCTCAAACATTGATTGAGATTTTTTATTTTGGTCTATGGAGCATCATAGAAAACCACAGTAATAATAGTGTTTGAACATATTTCGATCACTACGAAATCGCATCTAGGTTGATGCTTGAGAACACCCTTAGTCGACTTGCTTAATTTTTTAAATATCAGCTTAGTTGAGTTGATAAATTTATGTCGACTGCAAATACTAGCTCAGACAACACAACTGATGACAATATTTATAGAATTAGGTGCTTGTGGGTAATACGAAAATGTTTTTGAAAAGAGTTATGACCTTAATTATCCGTTAAATATGTGAAAACATCTACTCAAATCCTTCAGTCTTGGGCCTTCTTTGATGAGAAACTTTTAAGTTTGGATGAGCGAACAATGGAATAGCAGTATTCATTACGGTTTGGTTAAATGTTAAAAGATGTGTTTAAACTTCTAGCATTAAAAAATAAAGTTATTTTTTTTGGGGGTCAAGTAGAAATTGTTAATTTATTGTTTACATATTATATTGATATATCATGTAAAGAATGTAAAGTTATGCTGAACACCCCTTTATCAATGAAAAAAAAGATGCTTTGTCTCGCTGATTTGTTCATCGAAATGGATAACTCTCTGACTTTATCGTTCTACCAATTGAAATGCCAAAAGGAATAAAATGTTATTTTGAAGTCTATAATACATAATTGAAGTTATGGTTTTCCAATCGAGAAATTCAAGGGACAAATTTATGAGTATAGTTTTAATATTTCATAGGGCGTTCTCAAGCATCAACCTAGATGCGATTTCATAGTGATCGAAATGGTTATGACGTAGTGATTCAACTTCAACAATAGATCAAATAAAGATCTCAAATCACTGCTTGAGAGGATTTTGTCGATAATGAAAATTCATAATAAAAGTATGAAAACACTTAGCAATACTTTATTCGCTTTAATTTTTATAAATTTTTGATAAGTCAGCGCAAAAAAAAAGAAGGTTCGGGACAAAAAGTTTTTTGACTGAAATGATAAACTCTAATCATATTTTATTATTTAAACTTTTTTTCTTTCATATATTCTTATCTTAATGACAAGCTCGATTGATCGGTTATTTAAAATTTAATTCACGACAAATTTTCGACATACTTTGACCCATTAAGATTGGATCCATGAATATTCATTGAATATTCAATATTTGGTTACACATAATTCTTGAATATTTATAGTTACAATAATAGATGGGTATTTATTCAAATATGGATATTCATTCAATGTTATTCATAAACATCAAACCCCGCAAATATTTGCTGAATAGCCATGATGGATATTCAAAGGATCCAACCTCTACTTAGGATAGTAAAGATAAATTAGGTAGTACGAATAAAATGAAGTTAGATAGTAAATATTTATTAACTTGTGGATTGTTTTAAATATATATTTAGTGCATAAAAATTAATTTTTAAATAAAAAAAAAAATTCATATCCTGAAATATCATATTCTGTACTTCGATAAATTTCGATTTACATTCTGATTTGGTCAAATTAAACTTAAAAATCACATGGTTTTTTATCTCTCTCTGGTTTCTCACGTAAAATTTTTTGTAGTATATAGACATAAATTTATCGACTTTAATTACTCGTTTTCCTAAAAAATTTTCCGATATTTCCTATACAGTCAATCCTGTCAAACCCGGTATGCATAATGGACAACCGATTTTAAAAGGTTATCAGATTTGAGAAATATCATATCAGAATGATTGGCTATTATCGTTATAAATGGACCGATTAAATTGCAAATTTGTACCCGGATTGGATTCATCTAAACCCAAAATAGGTTCAAAATGAACCAAAGTGAGGTTTATTTTAAACTCGGGTTGGGTTAAATGAATTCGGAATGAGTTCATCTGAGGGTTTATTTGAACCCGAAGTAGGTCCAAATGAACCCGGAATAGACACATGTCTTATTTAAAAAAATCAGGAATCAAAAGAATATATACTGTTATTGGAAATTAATTATGGGACAAGCTTGATGGATCGATTTTTTACCGGGTTATCGGTTTTAACAGGTGGACTGTATTAATGTGATCCCGTGATCAATTGATTTAGATGGCAATTGATTAATTATGATAACGATAATCGAACCAAGAAGAAACATCAACATCACAAATATGCATAAAATGGTGTAACAATTAATTTATTCAACCCGCAAGACGTCTATTTTAAAGCACGGTCTTTATATGCGAAAAGCACACACGAAAAGATGGAAAACCCAGCGGTAACACGTTTTAGGCAATACTTGCGTATTAAGACTGTTCAACCAAACCCTGATTATGAGTCTTGCACTCGATTCTTATTGGAGCAAGCAAAAGAAATAGGTTTAAAAGCTAACGTTTTCGAGGTAGAAATTATACAATCATGAAAGCCCCTTTTTATTATTTAATTTTAATATTCATTCTGTTTTATAAAAGTATGTAAAAGGAAAACCGGTAGTATTATTGACATGGGAAGGTCGTGATCCGAACCTTCCTTCATTACTTTTAAATTCTCATACAGACGTCGTTCCTGTTTTCGAGGTAAGAAAAATATTAATATTCATCAATTTAATATACCTTAAGTCATTGATTTTTTACAATTATATTAGGAAAAATGGAGTTGTAACCCATTTGATGCTTGTAAACTTGACAATGGTGATATTGTTGCTAGAGGTTCTCAGGACATGAAATGCGTTGGTGCAAGTTATCTTGAAGCTATTAGATGTCTTAAGAATCAAGATAAACAACCATGTCGAACAATTCATCTTTCTTTTGTTCCTGGTATAATTCGCTAAAAATTTAATATTTTGACGTGAAATAAAAGAACTTTCGTATTTTAATTAAATTTATCAAATTAGATGAAGAAATTGGTGGTGAAGATGGAATGAAACATTTCGTTGAATCAAATGATTTTAAAAAGTTAAATGTTGGATTTGCTTTAGATGAAGGAATTGCAAACCCTAATGATGCTTTGAGAGTTTTTTACGGTGAACGAACATGTTGGTGGATTAATGTTAAAACAAAAGGGAACACTGGGCACGGATCACAATTCATCAAAGATACCGCTCTTTCAAAAATGGTTTGTTATTAGATATATATATGCTTTTCTCGTGAATTCGTGAATTTACTATTTCTATTAATATTTTAAAAATTTTTATAGAATCGTATTATCAACAGGTTTATGGAATTTCGCACATCCCAAGAACAGCAATTGGATATTTGTGTAAATTCAAATGGAACAAGATATAAACTTGGAGAAGTGACTACTGTTAATCTTACAATGTTAAATGTAAGAATGTTTTTTAATTCTGCTATTCCGCAAAAAACCACCTTGAGAATGTCTCTACAAAATAAAATAAAATTAAATTACATAATAGGCTGGTGTTCAACATAATGTTATTCCAGAAGAAGCCACTGCTGGTTTTGATATTAGAGTCTCTCCAAAAGTTAATTTGGCTGCATTTAAAAATATGATAGAAGGATTTATACTTTCTGAGCCAGAGTAAAAATTTTATGATTTATATTAATGCATCTATTTTTTTAAAAAGTTTTTTTTTTTTTTTAATTCTATATTATCAATTTTTTATAGTTCTACAATGGAATTTGTACAACATAACGAAGAGGCGGGCTGTACGCCATTAGATGAAAGTAATATTTGGTGGGTTGTGTTTCGTGATTTCTGTAAAGGACGGTAAGTTGGCAATTTCTTTGTTGTCAATTTATTACAATAAGTCAATCGCGTTAATATACGTCTATTTTATAGTAATATTGCTATTGAACCAGAAATTTTTCCTGCTGCTACCGACTCACGTTATCTACGTAGCATTGGAATTCCAGCATTAGGTGTTTCTTACATCAAAAATACTCCAATTTTGCTACATGATCATGATGAACGTTTAAATGAGAATTTGTTTATTGAAGGCATCGAATTCTATCAAGAATTAATCAACCACTTGGCAAATATCCAGGGGTCTTAAATAGGCATACAGATGTAGTAATCAATTGTTTTTTTTTAAAAAAAAGAAAAATGATTGCATATATGATATCATCGATAACCTTATGACTAAATTATTCTCAAACAAATAAAAGCTTTTATTGGTTACTTCTTCACTTGTGGTATATACGTAAATGCTTAATGTCCAGAGTTGGTAAAAAAAAGCTTAAATAATTTTAGCATAGCTTTTATTAAGTTAAATATTTAAAACTTTGAATAAAGACATTTTATTTAATAAAATTTAGAAAATTTTTTAATTCAATCTTTAGGAAATTTTTAGCGATTTAGAGTGCGTTGGTGTTCCAATATCCAAACCCCATGGCTAGTAATATATATTACTAATCATAAGCGGTGTTTGAATATTAGGACTCCGACATCACGCGACGTCAAAATTGAATTTTACTTCTGGAATTTTACTTTCAGAATTTTGACATGGAGATAGCGATACAACGATATAGCGGTAAATTAAATAAAAAAATTTAATAAACTTTAAAAATATTAAATCAAATTTTTGCATTATTATTTTTAAGAATGTAATTTATTATTTAATCAAATCAAAAAGACCAATTTAACAAACAGATGTTTTTAAAATATGGTATAATATTATTTATAATAAATATATCTATTTTAGCTTTGAACACTAATAGTATCTGTTTCCTTAGTTTGTATACATAACAAAATGTTCAAAATTCAGTAATATCAAGCTTGATTTGAGCAGAATCAACTTGTGACAAATCTAAATAAACAAATTATATTAGTTTTAAATAAATATATTAGTAAAAAATAAATAAATACCTTTAATCGCCTTTGAAATTAATTTCGTGTTAATAAGTTTGCTAGTGTACACTCCGTCAGGATGCTTTGGTATCGATAATGATTTAATAACTTTATCATCATCCAAGAATTGCTTTTTAATTTCATTATCATTTGAACTAGATATCTTCCTAAACCAACTCGATATTGTATTACGAACCTCCCTAGCACGAGGCCGTTTTTGTGGATCAGAATTCATGCATTCCTCAGCCAATTCAATATAGCATTTAGGAGTTCCAGGTGCAAACTCTGGTCGCAATCCTCTACTACAAATCTTGAATGCAAGTTTATGATCAAATTCCTGACCATCAAAAGGTCTTTGACCAGTTGACATTTCTGCCATAATAACACCAAACCCATAAATATCTGCTGCCTGTGTAAACTGTTGCTTGCCTGATAAAACTTCAGGAGCGACATAGGGCATAACTCCATAAATTTCGTCTCCTGAAACATTCTCATTTACCTTTCTAGACAATCTTAGATCCGCGATATAGGATCGTTGGTCTAGCAAAATGTTACCACTATGAAAATTTGCATGAATGTATCCTGCATAATCATGAATACTATTTAACTCTTCCGCAGTGTCTTTAAGTATTTGTAATTTAGTCTGCCATGTAAGTTTACTAAAATTACTTCTTAAATATTTATGAAGACTTCCATTATTAGCATAATGAAAGACCATCAAGTAATCTTTTGTAACTGTGTTTTGGGTTATTCCATATATTGCGAGATTACTATGATTTAATTTACATGTCATAAGGCTTTTAAACTTAAAGTTTAAGCAATGAATTAGTTCAGTAAACTATTAGAAAAATTATCATAGCAATAAATTAACTTACTTCTTTTAAAAAATCATTGTTTCCTTTAGAACTAGACAAAGTCTTGAGTGCAACGATGCTGGATGATTCACGTGTTCTTACATAATTGTAATCACCATCAACTTTTCGTATGCCATCCAACCAGGTTGCTGAATATACAGAACCAAATCCACCTTTACCGAATTCTTTAATATCGGATAATTTATTAAATGGAATCCATTCAATCGCATCTTCATAACTCCAGGCTCTAAGTTGGAATTCTTTCATGCAATCATCAATATCTTTATTTCCACTTGTCCATCTTGTTGCTATGTCAGGGTCGCATGATAGACACCATGCTGGTCGCATGTTATCTTCATTACAATGAGCACATTTACCATATTCAGGTTTTCTATATAATATATAATAACGTTTTATATCGCATCTGCAAATTTAAACTTTATATAAATAATTTTATACTTACCGACTAAATTAATTAATAGTAAATAAGTATTTATGTTCATGGTTAGTGAACCTATTTTGTTTTTAATTCCATTGATTAATAAATGTTCTTTATACTCACGGACTAAATTAATACGAATAAAATGAAATGAATTTAAACGTAATGGTAAATAAGTATTTATTTATGATCTTGTTTTGCTGGTTTAATTCCATTGATTAATGAATG
The DNA here is from genome assembly GCA_910591965.1 of Dentiscutata erythropus. Taxonomy (NCBI): domain Eukaryota; kingdom Fungi; phylum Glomeromycota; class Glomeromycetes; order Diversisporales; family Gigasporaceae; genus Dentiscutata; species Dentiscutata erythropus. Next base: position 11,469 of record CAJVPY010003768.1, read on the forward strand.
CTCTTTATACTCACAGACTAAATTAATGCGAATGAAATGAAATGAATTTAAACGTATGGTAAATAAATATTTATTTATGATCTTGTTTTGTGGACTTGTTTTGCTGTCTTAATTAATAAATGTTCTTTATACTCACGAGCTGAATGAAATGATTAATGAGAATGAAATGAATTTAAACGCAATGATAAATAAATATTTATGTTCATGATTTGTGAACTTATTTTGCTGTTTTAATTCCATTGATTAATAAACTTTTATACTCACGGACTAAATTAATATGAATAAAATGAAATGAATTTAAACGTAATGGTAAATAAGTATTTATTTATGATCTTGTTTTGTGAACTTGTTTTCCTGTTTTTAATTCCATTGATTAATGAATGCTCTTTACACTCACAGGCTAAATTAATACGAATGAAATGAAATGAAATTAAACGTAATGGTAAATAAGTATTTATTTATGATCTTGTTTTGTGAACTTGTTTTTCTGGTTTAATTCCATTGATTAATAAATGTTCTTTATACTCACTTACTGAATAAAATGAATTTAAACGTAATGGTAAATAAGTATTTATGATCTTGTTTTGCTTTTCCATTGATTAATAAATCTTCTTTACTCACGAGCTGAATAAAATGATTAATGCGAATGAAATGAATTTAAACATAATGGTAAATAAGTATTTATGATCTTGTTTGTGAACTTGTTTTGCTGTTTTTAATTCCATTGATTAATAATAATGTTCTTTATACTCACATACTAAATTAATGTGGATGAAATGAATTTAAACATAATGGTAAATAAGTAAATATTTATTTATGTAGTAAAATTTTATTTATACTTACGGGCTAAAAAAAAAACAATAAATAATATTTATGAACTTAAAGCGCTGATATAAATTGATGAATGCATTTTATACTTACTCCCTAATAATTAAAAATTGTATAAGAGATCTCAATTTCAAGTAAAGAAATTACAAAATATTATAAATAATAAAAAAATTAAAAATTGACTTACTTCCTAATCCATTCATGAAATTTATTCTCATCCTTCTTCACGCCAATTCCATAACCGTAACAAAAGGCAGTTTTTTGAATTCCATTGGAATTACCAGCTTCAGCAGACTTTAGATAATTTGTAAACGCTTTATGCTTATCGATTTCGACGCCAATTCCTAAATTATAACAATAACCAACTTGATACATTCCGTTAGAATTTTTCATGTCTGCCGATTTTTTGTAATTCGTGAATGCTTTTTTTTCGTTTCTTTTTTTTTTATAATCCTTATCTAAAAGGGACGCCAGTCGGTGGTGTATTTTGTTTTCATCCTTTTCAACTCCAATTCCATATTCGTAACAATATCCAAGCCTGTAAATTCCGTCTGGATCGTTCTTATCGGCTGATTTTTGACAATCAGTGAAATTTAGTTTATTGAAACCATCGACTAACTCGGTCAAATTTTCGTTCGACATTTTAAAAAAAATAGATACGTATCAATTACAATTTACCGATACTGTTTTTTTATTTATTTACAGCGGTTATACAATATCCTAAATTACACAGGTGCAGTTTCAGCCTACGTACAAGCATAGTGATATTGGAAACTATGGTTACGCTACGTAGCATAGAGATCCGTATCAATTAAAACTGCACTAATAAATTTATTAATACAAATCGAAAAGCATCGCATTACACAATTATTTTACGTTGGGCTATGCCAGCGATTATTTTAGGTCGGAGGCTTTTTATTTTTGTCACTTGACCCACATACAACAAATATTACTATGAAATACAATATATGGGATTCCGTCTCGCTGCTCACGTGATCCACAGTCAGTTCCTAGTAGAGGCCTGCAAATTCCTAATTTTAAGGCCCGGGCCCGGCCCGCAATTAGGGTTACAAATTTTTTGCCGGCCCGGGCCCGCCCGCAGTTAAAAATTTTTTGTCAAGCCCGGCCCATTTTGGCCCGGCCTGCAAATTTTTAATATAAATTTTTTTCAAAATTTCAGCCTGGCCCGGCCCGCGATTATAAAAATTTTTTTTAGGCCCGCCCAGGCCCGCACACCGGGCTGGGCGGGCCCGGGCCGGG
>CAJVPY010003769.1:0-13555 GCA_910591965.1 Dentiscutata erythropus
AAAAATTTTGTTCAGCATAAAATTTTACATATAATTCGTCTTTTAAAATTAGTAAATATTTAGTTTTGATAGAGTTGTATTTTTAAAATCTGCAAAAATTACAAAATTTTAATTTGATTTCTAAGCTTACTTTTTTCGTTATTTCGTGTTACACATTGTTGTACAATTTAATTTTAAATTAATATGTAGGTGAAGAACATCACAGAATCAAAGTTTATAGTAATTTTATATGTTTTTTTTATATAAAAATTTACAAGCAAAATAGTGTGACAAATCGTGCGATTGATATAATAAAAGAAGTTAAAAAAAAAATTAAAAAAATATCTAATATTAAGAAATTTTTACATATAATCTCTCTGACTTTTAATATACTATTATTGTTTATTTGACAAAGCATAATCCTAATAAGCTTATAAGAAATTCTATTTCAGTAGATACATCCTAATTTGGAAGGAGTAAACACTGCTAATCTTTTGAAACTATATACCAGTTTTGGCCAAAATTTTAAAAAATTTTAAAATAGCAAAAATATGGTAGAAGGTTTTTAGTTGTGGGTATTTCAAAACTTCTAAGAAGTGTGTAAAATCTAAAACTTATGTTGTTTTCCTTGTGTTCTTCTTCAAAGTAACAGCCTTTGAGCTTTGTCAATAAAGTAGAAGTCTACTTTAAGACTTTCTTTTTTTACCAGGATTTTTTATACAAGAGCACTACCTGCTAGTTATCTTGTATAATAATACTTCTGGCTTGCATGTCAAACATCTTTTTAGAGAAGTCCCCCAAACTTCAGGTTGACCTTTAGACAAACTACACTATAAGACCATATCTCTTCAACAAAAGGTTTGTTTTTCATTAGTTAAAATACTGTAGGTTTCCGAAAATAAGCTACCTTTTTTGGCCAAAAAAGTGACACAAAAATCATGAGGGTAGCTTATTTTCGGGTAAAGTTTTGAAAAGGTTGATTTTTATTATTTCTTTAAAATCTAGAAGTAGTTTCTATATATAAAAGTCAAAATTATATTATGTTAATCGATGAAAGTCACTTAATAGGAGGTGTTCAAGACGTAAAAATACACATATTCTGAAAGTTTAAAGCAAATTGGAGAACTTTTTACTAAGATATTTTTGCATTTTACGTTTGAGCATAAAATGCAAAAACATCTTAGTAAAAAGTTCTCTGATTTGATTCAAACTTTCAGTATATGTGTATTTTTACGTCCTGAGCAACTTCTATTAAGTGATTTTCATCGATTAATATAATAGAATTTTGACTTTTATATATAGAAACTACTTCCAGATTTTAAGAAATTATCAGGGGTAGCTTATTTTCAAAATTACAAATTTTTCTATGTTTCTTCTCCAAGAAAAAAGGTGGTAGCTTATTTTTGGTGGTGGCTTATTTTTGGCAATATACGGTATTGGTATGAGAAACATTGGGGAGATTTAAATTTGTTATTATTAAAAAATAAGCTTAAATAAATAATTCTATAAAAATTGCTATTATGTATAATAATGTTTATCAAATATTTAATTAATACTAATAAATTTAGAGTCTTGTTAACGCCACCCCCCACTTTTGTTAATGGCACTCACCAGATATAAAAATGCTCCAGAAGAGGTATTTTTATTAAATAAATCCTTATTTTGACCTTAATGAAAGTTGTTCATCAGGCCTTTCTGGTTCTAATAGTCGTAAAATTATTTAAATTGGGCCAGTGGATTTTTTTTAAAGTAAATAAAGTTAACTACCTTCGGATATATATATCTTAGGAACTACTGGTCTGATTTTTATGATTTAACTACCATTATAACTGGAAAGGCATGATGAACAACTTTTATTAAAATCGAACCAAGGATTTACTTAATAACAATATCTCTTCCGGAGCACTTTATTAAATTTTGGGTGAGATTAGCAAACTACTCTGGAAGAGGTGTTTTTATTAAGTAAATTTTTATTTTGATCTTAATTAAAATTGTTCAGCAGGCTATTCTGGTTCTAATGGTAGTAAAATTATTAAAATTGGACTAGTAGTTTTTTTTAAAGAAAATAAAAGTTAACTAACTTCAGGTATATATATCTTAGGAACTACTAGTCTGATTTTTATGATTTAACTACTATTAGAACCAAAAAGGCATGATGAACAACTTTTATTAAAATCGAACCAAGGATTTACTTAATAAAAATACCTCTCCCAGAGCCTTTTTATATCTGGGGAGTGCCATTAACAAAAGTGGGGGGTGGCATTAACAAGACTCTAAATTTATAGAATAATTAGAACAAATATTATTACCAAATCTAAATATATTATCTACAAAATTAAACTTTAGTCAATAGAAAATAGCTTAATTAATTAAGTAAGTTCATTATTAAATAAAAAAAAATATATAAATTCAATAATAATCAATCAACTCTCTCTGACAATCACTTGCACCAAAATTTTAAAGAGAAGAAAACTAACTTTACAGCACAAAGGCATTAGTTAGTATGGCTTCATATTAAAAAAGTTAGAGCACAAAAAGATATATTAGTATACCAAGTTTGAAAGAAAACGAACAACAAGAAAGCACTTTAGCTTTAGGTTTTTGTATTTTTGGCAGATAGTTTTGAAAATTTGGGGAATTGCTCTAGACCCTGTAACATAGATCACTACACATGACAGTAAACAAAGTACACGTAAATGGGTAAATGAATAAACAAACAAGTATATTACTAGATGAAGAGGATACAAGACAACATAAGAAAACAATTTAGTCACATAAACTATGCCGGCATGCATATGACAAACAAGAATCAATCACCTTCTTCTGAGATAGAATGGGAGCAAAAAATAAAAATATACAAAAATCTTTTTGCAAAGTCTATTGAGAAATTTAATGTAGTTAAAGATAAACATAAGAACAAAATCCTAAAAAAAAAACAGAGAAATAGCAAAATAGTGGGAACAAAACCACAGCTGATATGCCTTTTAGAAATATGATTGAGTTATATAACTAGTTAAATTTCTTAGAGTTAGAAATGCTGACAGAAACCAAATAGTAAAGTCTAAAGAAGTACTTAGAATAAAAGAAATTTTAAACAATCAAGAATGCAGCTGTGTAAATTATGGAGTCTTAGAGAAATTAAGCATAAATAAACACAAGCCATTGTATGAACAGATAGAGCTAAGCTTAACCCCTCAAGAAGCATTAGCAAAAGAAAAGCTGGCAGTAAAGGAAAAGCCTCTAAATGAAAACAAAAACTCCTTATGCCCAAGAATGGAAAAACAAGTATTATTCAAGAGGATAGGCACTTGGTACTTGAAGAAAAAAGGAAAGAAGAGGCAGATTATATACAAAAAATAGCAGAAGTAAGGAAAAAGATATTTCTACAAGAATGTTTTATATTATGGAATATTCCGCTAGATGTAAAAGCAATAAGAATACGAAAGTGCCAATAGTTCTATAGCCAGGTTCAATTTAAACGATGAGAACTTCTCAAAAAAAAGAAAGCGATATTCTTCATTTTAACTTTTTGAAATGAAAGAAGAAAAGCTCTATTAAAAAAAGCATAGCAGTTCACTTTGAGGAAGGAAAAATGTTAAGAGTATCGAAGAGTGTTTTCACAAGAGATATTATTGAGGATAGAGCAGAGCATAAGGCTATAGTCAAGAACATCCCAAAAATAGTGTTAGAAATAATGCTATTGAAACATCTAAAAGTAGTTAAAGCACAGGCAGTATATATATTCCACAATAGCAACAAAAATCAAAAAGCACAATATTAGTATTCTTTAAATTAGAGGAGGATCTGTGTATAGCTCTGGGTAAAAGGGTGTATTATTACAATACAAAATTAGAATGGGTAAAGAGCAAGGAGGTTGAAAGAATAGATAGTAGTATATGCAAAAATGATCCAGCAAATATAGAAGAAAAATCATCACAAAGAGTTATTAGAGCAAAAGAACCCTTAGATACCCTGGGAAAAAAGAAAATGGGCAACTCTTGTGAAAATAAAGAGAATAAGAATCCAGCAAAGCAGTAGCTTAAACAAAAGAATAATCTTAAGAGTAAACAACCAGAGATAATTGGTCAAGAAGAAGAAGAAAAGCCCATAGAAATTAAAGACATGCTGACAAAAATACTAGGCAGAATAAAAAAGATCAAGGCTTAACAAGAAACAAAAAACAGATTTAGAAAAAAGAGCCTATTCTCTAAATACTCCTAAAAGTTGCCACAGGCATAATAAGAGAAAAAGGTGACAAAGCAACCAAGTATGGAGAAGAGGTTGAGAGAGAGAATAGTAGAGTGGTAACTTTAGGAGTTCATAATATAAATGGGGTTAAAATGAACAAATGTAAGATAGATAGTGTAATAGATTTTGCAAAAGAGAAAAGAATAGATATTTTGGGCTTATGTGAGACAAATATACAAGATAGGGAGGGTATTTGGCAGATTAACAAAGAGGATAAATATTTTGGCTTCTGGGCGTCAGCAGCAGAAGAAAAGAAAAAGGGTTCAGAGGTGGCACTTCTAGTACATAAAAGTATTGAAAAGTATCTAGCGAGGGTTTTAAAGTAGTCACCATATTTATTAGAAGTGATATTTGTTTTTAAAGAAGAAGTATTGGGTTTGTTAGTGATTTATATACCACCAAACAATAGTGAAATTGAAAAAGAAATTTGCCAAAAGGTAATAAAAAGAGCAAAACAGAAGTACAAAAATAAGAAGACAAAATATATAGTAATGGGAGACTTCAACATAGAGTTAGAAAAAATAAATCACAACATAGAGAGAAGAGCTATAGCTATAAATAGAAAACTCTTATCTGGGAACTTATAGATAGAGACTTTAAAAGTGTCTTCGAGAGAGTTAAAAATGGAGGAAAAATAACTACAAGAAAGGCACAGAAAAAGAGATGACAATTAATTATATGTGGGTCTTCAATAATTGGTTTAAAGAGTTAAGAAAGTGCAAAGTACAAGAGATGAACCTGGTAACAGAGAGTGACTATTACATGATTATGATATGGTTAGAACAAGAGGATTATAGATGCATACAAAAGAAAGCCCAAAGAAAAAGAGCCAAAACCAAAAAGATATGTATAGACCTCCAAAAAATTGAACCAGGTGATTGGGAAAACTTTGTACAAAAAACAGATGCTTTGATAACAAGCCAAGAATTAAAATGAGTAGAAAGTTCAGGAAAATTAGCTAGCATCTTAAGAGGTGAAGAAAGTCAAGAGGCTCTAGACAGAGAATAAGACATTATCGAAACTGCAATAAAAAAAAGAGCCAACAAGACACTTCTGAAAGTAAGACCAATAGCAGAGAAAAAACCAAAGATAAACCAGAACCCTTTTCACAGACTCAGGGAAATTACTAAAGAAGTTAATAAGCTTTACAGAAAAGCCAAAATGAAAATGAGACAAGTAATAACGGACAAGTTAGCGAAAGCTCTAGAAAATGTAAACATAGTAATTGAGACGAAATTGGAGGAAGCCCAGTTATGTGGAGTCACACATGGTTATGTAACACCTACAAACAACTAGAGCAAGTTGCAAAAACTGCAAAGAAGGTATAAAGCAAAACGAAATTGGCTGAAGAAAAGCATAGTATTAAAAAGAAAATAGAAGAAAGATGTAAGAATATCTCTTCAAATCAAAAAAGTATATTAAATAGCATACTTGAAAAACCATACTGGAGAATTAAACTAGATAGAGTATTTAAAAAAACAGAAGATGATATCTCCTTAGTTAATAGTGAAATAGAAGTTATGGGAAAGGTGAAATCTTTCTTTAAGAAGCAATTTAGAAAGAGAAACATAGATAGAGAGTTATTAAGTACATCCTGGGCAGAGCAGTATAGTCTGATAGAGAGTATAGACGAGGAATAATACAAAGAAGTGTCAAATAAAATAACATTAGAAGATTGGAATGAAGCTTTGCAGAAAACACGTAATAACTCTGCTCCAGGCCTGTTAGGCATCATGTATCCAGTCCTCAAAAACATTGGTACAAAAATGAAAGAAGCTTGTATAAGGCTCTTTTCAAAGTACATAAAAACAGGGAATATTTCACTAAAATGGAAAATTGGAGTTCTATATCTGGTTTCTAAAAAAGAAGACTGGAACTATGAATTAAACAATATACAACCTATTATTCTACTAGAGAATGTTCAGAAAGTTCTAAGTAGGGTAATAATGAAAAGGCTAGAACAGTTTCTTAAAAAGCACAGCAAATTAAAAAGTTCAAACTATGCAGGTCTTACAGATGAAAGTACAGAAGACCCTATACACATCCTGAACTGTATTGCAGAAAAAGCACAGGAAAAAAAGCAAGGATATGTAAAAGGCATTTGACTCCGTAAGCATAATATCGCTAGAGTTAGTCCTTAAAAGAATTAAGATGCCAACAAACTTATAAAATTATATTATTAGCATAGAGAATTAGAAGTGATAATGGTGTATAGAAGCACTAAAATAATTAAGGCAAAAAATGAAACAAACCAGGGGGAGGTGCTATCCCCTCTAATATAGTATATTTTTTATGATTCACTTTTGTGTGAGGTACAAAGAATTAAAGACTAGGGTTATGAGATAGAGTGCCATGGTCTACAGACTTAAGAAAAGAAAAAATCACATGGATAAAACAGAGACAAGCTGTTGTAGCATACGCCAATAACACAACATAGATCACAAAGTCCAAGGTAGAGTTGTTAGAAATCTTAAAGAAGGCTAATAATTCTACAAACTAAATAATATTAAGACAAATAAAAAAAAATCAAAGCTTATCGTAATCAATAGGGCTATAAGTCAAGAAGACAAAGACTGCAGTATTACTAGCAAAAGTGGAGTAGAGATAAAGGCAAAAAGAAATGATGAAGCAGCCAGATTTCTAGGTGTGTGGATCTCAAAGAGAAATAAGAAAAATTGCAGAACAGGTTTAGTAGAAAGAGAGGTTGCTAGGTTAGTAAGAATCTTAAGAAAGAAGAAGATATCTTTAGAGCACCTACAATATATAAATAATAGGGTTCTACTACCAAGACTAGAGTATCGATTAAAATGTCAAATGATAAGCAAGCAAGCCTATGACAGAATTCATAGACTCTTCTTCAATTTACTTAAGCAAAAAGCAGGTTTAGCAAGTACTACAGCAAATAGCATCATTCTGCATCTGAATTTGGTAGAGGCTAAGGGCTTGTGGCAAGCAAAGGTGGCACAACAAATCTCTAGTTTAGTTAAGAGACTAAGTAGTATAGAGTCAGTAGGGAATATAACCTGGATTAGACTGAGGCAGGCACAGGTTGATAACAGAAGTGGCAGGTGCATAATTGAGTGGTCTGCTCAATAGCTAAATGAGACAGCAATTTTAATGCAAATATAGTTAAAGAAGCTACAAAATTAGGCATAGAACTAGAATGCAATGAAGTGGCAAAGAGCTTGCATCTAGGTGAAAGAACAGAGATTTGGTCGGTATTAAAAAAAATTGAAAGAAAATGGTATATAAAAAGCAAATTGAACAATATTATATTCATAGAACAATTGATTAAAGAAAAGAGATCGACACTTTTAACATGGCATCAATTAAAATTTTTAAGAAGAAACAAGGGCAAAGGAAAGAAGCCCTCATGGTTTAACAGCATCAAGAGTATAGTAATCGGATGTTCTATAGAATAGGTAGGCAATATAAAAAATAAACTCTGCTACTAATTAGTAATCATTAATAAATATTTAGCAGAGTTGCGGAGTTTGCAGAGTCTGCCCACCTATTTTCTAGTGATCAATAACCAGACAACAAGAGAGGTGCATACAAGATTAAGATATGAAAAAGAAAATCAAGTAGCCCTATTGCCCTTATTCCAACATATATCTGAAGATAAAAGAAAAGCAGAATGAGTTGTACTGGCAAATGAAAAGAGTATAACAGATTCGAGGCCAGGTAGTTAAAAAAAGTAGAAGCAAACGAAAGATAGAAGTAATATATTGGAAAAGAGAAAAAGAAAATATAAATGTTTATGACAAATGCCAAGGTTGTAGTTTATCTAACATGCAGAAGCCCAATGAATGTAAGATAGATTTGAATCTAAAGAACAAGCAAAGAGTATTAAAGAAAAACTGCATTAAAAAGCAGGGAGAAACCAAAATCCTATATGAGGTGCCGCTAGCAAATTTTAGCAAGAGAACCTATATACAAACAGATATACCCATCCAGTGACAAGCCTTACAGTAATAATCAAAAACTTAAAAGATCTAATTAACAGATATATAGTAGAGCAGGTGTATAGAGAGAAAACCCAGAGGGCATTGCAAAAACTAGTTTGATAAATTCTTTATATAATAAATATAATTGAGCATAAATTTTTTATACATTTCGTATATAATAAATATAATTGAGTATGAATTTTTTATGTATTTCGTATATAATAAATATAATTGAGTATGAATTTTTTATATATTTCATATATAATTAAGTATGAATTTTTTATATATTTTGTATATAATAAATATAATTAAGCATAAATTTTTTATATATTTCATATATAATAAATATAATTGAGTATGAATTTTTTATATATTTCGTATATGATAAATATAATTGAGCATGAATTTTTTATGTATTTCGTATATAATAAATATAGTTGAATATGAATTTTTTATATATTTCTTATATGATAAATATAATTGAGTATAAATTTTTTATGTATTTCGTATATAATAAATATAATTGAATATAAATTTTTTATATTTTTCATATATAATAAATATAATTGAGTATGTATTTTTTATGTATTTCATATATAATAAATATAATTAAATATAAATTTTTTATGTATTTCGTATATAATAAATATATTATAAGCATTTATTAAATATATTTTTTTAATAGCAAATTGTAATTGTATACAAATCAATACTAGTATATACTATACTATTAATTTTATAATTAAATATTAGTTTTGCTTTTAGATTGTTTGCCTTTTCGAGATTGTTGTTTTTTGAGTAAGGTTTTTTTTGTATATTTTGAGTTTGTTGAAAACGAGTTGTTCGTCGCAAATTTGTAACTTCTTGAAAGTATATGTTATGTATAGTAATAATATATATTAAATATAAAAATATTAATAAATATATTTTTAAAAATTTTTGAACCTTACCATTATTATTTTTTGTAAACTCCAAGTCACTATTGTTAGATTCTTGATCCTGATCATCATTGCTATTAATAATAATTGAAGTTTTTACTATAATATATAAAATTTAATATATATATTAGTATACGAATATATAATAAACATATATTAATTAAATTAACCTTTTTTAGATTGTCAATTTTCTTTATCATTATTATATTCTAAATAATTATCTTCAGTTTCAGTATTATTATTCAGACTTTTTTGCATTTCATTAACAATATCTTTATTATATTGATTAGATGTATCTTTTTCAATATGTTGATTAGACATATCTTTTTCACTATGTTGATTAGACGTATCTTTTTCAATATGTTGATTAGACGTATCTTTTTCAATATGTTGATTAGATGTATCTTTTCAATATGTTAATTAGACATATCTTTTTCAATATGTTGATTAGATGATTCCTTTTCAATATGTTGATTAGATGATTCTTTTTCAATATGTTGATTAGATGATTCTTTTTTAATATATTGATTAGACGTATTCTTTTCATTATCCATTTCTTGATCAGATATTTCTTGATTCAAAGTATCTTACTCAAATTCATTATCAAGTTCTTGTTGATCAGATATATTATCTATTTTTTTGATTTAATATTGATATATAATTAATTAATATTATAAACATAAATATAATAAAAATAATAAAATATTACCAATTTCAATATCCTCAGAAATAAATTCTCTTGTACGTTTCTTTGGTCACTTTTGTGTAGTATAAGCTAGTCGTTTAGGCTTATGCCTAGAATAATCAACTTAAATTGATACATATAATTAACAAAATATATTTTAATAACAATATATGGTATATTTAAAAATAATAATACCTTTTGAATTTATTATTTGTCTAAATATTTTATAAAAAACTCAATCGTTAGCCGTATTTAAAAACTCTGGATATTCATTAGAGGTTTTTCTAAACCATGCCTTTTGAATTTCTTTTGAAATATATTTAATATTACTTTTTTTTGAATAAGCACTATTTTGTTGCAAGTTACGAAGATATTTCTATTTAAAAAAATAGTATTATTATAAAGTTATTACTAAAAACTGTTTATATTTATAAAAATTACCTTGCATTCTTTAACTAGTGCAGGATCTATATTCAAAGTTTTGGCAATCGGAATATTTGTATACCGTTTGCCAGTAACTGGATCGGTTATTGGTTTTTGTATTTTTTCTCTTTCTTTAATTTTAATTGATTGAGCTTTACGGATATACCATTCCACTTTGGAAGTGCTGTCCAAATCAGCAGGTGGTGTATCAAGTTCACTAATATTATCAAAAATAGAGGTTTCGTTAGACATTTTAAATGTTTGAAAATAAATTTAAAAATAAATTTAAAAAAAAATTCTGCTTAACGATGTAAACAAGCTTAAATATGTAAACAATAATTAATTATAACTATGTAATTGTCAATTAATAAAGTGATTGTGATTGTGATTTTGATTTTGATTAAGATTGAAATTGAGATTGTTAAAGCTAGCTAATTTATTATAAATTTGGGTTTGTATTGGCTAAATACAAACTCAACTTTAGCAATCTTTGCTATCATTATAACGTAGTAATTAGACAGAAAAATTTTCTTGTTATAATAAATATCTATTATAACACTATATAGTAAATAATAAATACTAAACTGTACTAAGAAATTATTCTATTTCAGAGAGAGAAGTGTTTGCATAATTTTTTAAATAATTTTATTAAACAACTTTTAAAAATATATGCATTATTTTAATGTAGATAAATCTTGTTAATATTTGTATGAATGTAATATTTTGATAATAAAAATTTGTAATACTTGTAATTATAATTTTTTGGTACTATAAAGAACTTGAAGTTCGAGATTTCTAACAAAAGATAACTAATTAATTTTTAATTAGTAAAATAAAGCTCTTATATAGTGATAATTAGAAAAAGTAAATAGTTTACATACGTACATATATATTATAATTGGTGGTGATCAAACTTGATCGAACTTGATCAAATCTATATATATTAGCTAGTGGTTCTTGCTTGCATAAAGAGTCAGTTGTCAATATGAATTTAGAATTAGCAATATATAAAATTTGGCTAGTAGTTTCTCGCCTGCACAATACTTATTTTCATCTATTTATTTATTTTAGAAGGAGCCCCACTCCTTGCTCCAACTCATCCTAACCAACTGCATCTTCGTTAGGTCTGTGAAATTTTTTATTTTTTTTTTATCTATTTACTTTTATTAAGTTTTCTCTTTTTTTTTTTTTACAATATGTTAGCCTAAACAAGCAATACAATAGAGCTTACTTATATACTCATTTTATGCTGATCTTCAACTAACACAAGTATACCAGTTGGTAACTAGTTACTCTTCTTTCTATGTCACAGCTTTAACTGACTTTCAATTTGTTGACTTATAGTCTAGTCAATTTATAGTCTAGTCAACTTGAAACATCTATATTGTTACAAACATATTTAATTTATTTTTAAAAAAAATTTAATTAGATAAAATAGTATAAGGTAACTAATAAATATTTTTCAATGGTAAAGTAACCTCGAAACTCGAGGTTTGTTATTACCTAAAAGAAGTTTTTTAATATTTATTTTTTTATATTTTTATATATATATTTTTTTTGATATATTTATTTATTTATTATTTTGATACTATTAGCTGGATGCAAGAAGTTTTGATATTTAAATTAGATAGTAAAAATATAGTTTTATTATTTTTTATTTATATATATTTTTTTAATATTTTATTTTATTTTATTTTTTTTAATACTTATTCATTATTTTATTTTTATTTCTTTAATTAATTTATTTTATTTAAATAATATCTTTCTTGTATAAAATTTCTTTCTTTTTCTTTTGTTACCTGTTCCGGATATAGATAGTATACCCACCCAAACAATAATGTTTTCTTTTTAGTATTAGATTGAGATAGTTTCAAATCTCAGTAGGTGGTTTTGAACCTTAAGTAACGGTTTGAGGCCAAAGACATCAGTTTGGAACCACTAAGGTGGGCTCGGAACTGTAGATTCGGGTCTGAAACCACTGATAGTAGTTCAAGACTTAGGTTGATGGTCTCAAACCAATATAGTTAAAAAAATATATATATAAATGCAATGCTTATTATGCTAATAAAGGAAGAACAACCTTTTTGCTCTGATAAAAAGTCCACCAAATAAAGAAACTACATAAACCATATATTACCTTTACCTTGAGTACGTAAAATAATAAATCAAAACCTGTTGTAACCTTAATTAGTATCTTTCTAATCTGTGACATTCCAATTTGCATCTGGAATTTCGACTTCATAATCCCAGATCCAGTATATAACCTAAACCTGGCTCGATTGACAACCTTAATTATAATTATATATATAAACTTACTCACACGCTTACAGACTAACTCTAATGTCGTTCAACTTGTACATCACTTATACAGCTTAAACTTGGGTTTATATTAGTAACCCTGAGCTAATTCTATACAGTTAAGGCCAACACAGATTTATATTAAGTTAGTGATTACTGTATATGGAAAGTCATTCACCTCCATTGCCTATCAAGCTGCAGCTTGTTCTGGTTGATGGTTCCACAATATGTATCTTTTTGATCTGTTGAATTTACATCAACTCAAATAAATTTGAGTACTGTAGATAATGCAAATTATTTGGGAATATGTATTAGATAAAAGCATCAAAAAAAAAAAATAATAATAACTAGATAGAACAAAAAATTAAATTATTTTCTTTAGTTCTTACATTTGCTATATACATACTTTGTCACAAGTTTTATCATTTTCATTATTCAATACAAGTTTTATCATTTATAATTATAATTCATTGATTCAATATTGCTTGACGAAACCATTTTGGTGATGAAAACTTTTGTTATTCATTAGGCATCATATTCTATGTACTTAATAATTATTTAACTCTCTATAATCAATACTTAATGTTGTAAACTCTATATGCTTACATGTATATATTTAAATTATAATTATGTCATTTTATATACTTACTTGTTAGATAACTTTGTTTTATATATTAGATAGCTTAATGATTTAACTTTCAAGTCTAAAGCTTAATTAGAACTTGAATAATTATTGTTAAATAATATTATTTTATATACTTACATGTTAGATAACTTTGTTCGATATGTTAATGTTTTAACTTTCAAGTCTAAAGCTTAATTAGAACTTGAAAGTTATATAAATAGCACCTGCTTTCTTTTATAACTTTTTAGATAGATTTATTAAGCAATATGTTTAAAATAGGTAATTGGTTAATTTTATTATTTAATTATAAGAGACCGTGAGTCTCGCGGTTTGTGAGTTATAATAAATTTTGAAATTTGGCATTTATTATTTCTTTTGTTCAATTTTTTTTTTAAATTAATAATTTATTTCT
>CAJVPY010003770.1:0-13554 GCA_910591965.1 Dentiscutata erythropus
CGAGAAATATATTGACACCAACTTCCAGGTGAAGCACCACAATCAATAATTACAGAATTAGGTATAATGAAATTATATTTATTGTCTAATTCTTGTAATTTATATGCACTACGAGCACCTAATATAGATAGATAAGAATAAAAAATATCTTAATTATACTGTATAAATTAGTATTTTAATTACAAGAATTAAGAAAAAAAATAAAATAAAATAAATGTTTACGAAAATTTTCTTGAGCAGCCTTTTTAACATATTTATCACGAATTTGCCTTGCAAGCCATTGCTTTGAAGATGTAGTAGTATAATAAAATTGCTGATAATACTTATTGTATTTGAACATTTCGATGTATGATAGAGAAAATTTTTTAATGAACATTACGGTGTAATGGTGTAACCGATACCGAACGATCGACAAGTGACAAAATTTTTAATACTTTAAATCAACGGAATTTAGGGATAATAAAGGATCAATTCCAAGAGATAGGAAGAGAATTGACTGAATTGACTGATAGAAGATTATCATATGTATGAGAATTACTATTTTATTTTTACCGATATAAAAAGAATACAATACTTACATTTCTGTAAAAAAACATTTGACTAATAACAGGTTTAGTCCAGCAACTTAATCTGGGAATAAAAACCTGAATATAGCTTTAAAATTTAATTTAAGTAAAAGTGTAAATGACGTCACGCTAAAAATATCAGTAATATTTAAGACAGATAATATATAAACATGATTTCATAAATAAAATAGGATGATTTATAACAAATATCATCTTGAAATATTGGTAGGTGGGAAACCGATGAAATAATATACGAAACTAGTCTTTGAAACAAACATAAAAAAAATTAGGTATACATTGTTGATTATTCACACCTGTTAAATTTCTGCAAATATATATCGATGGATACACGGATAATTCGCAACACATTATGTTATCCAGTGAATCGAAAACGCAGAATACTTTTAGTAATGCGACGAGTGACACGAAATATTATTTCAAATTTAGGAATTTCGAATTTGATCAATTGGAAAACCAAGAATTTAAAGGGTTAGGTTATCCTGGAGCGGTGTCAGCAATATTTTATCTTACCAGATTTGTGGATAATGATATGCCAACGGATCCTGTTTCATATTAAAGTCACAAGATGATACTATTGATTCCAAGAAGTTAAATACAACATCTTTTGATAAATCAGAAGAAAAATTATTACCACCATTAAATTGTGAAAAGTTTAAAAATGAGCTCTCCATTTAAATTATCACCTTGGTTTCAGATGAACTCGAAAAAAGGAATTCAATTACGAATATTTAAATTTATTCATCAAGAACATCGTATAATGATATATCTTTCGATTTTTATTTTCTTCCCATATATTTTACATGAAATTGTTGAAGGAATTTTACATTTACAAGATTGGTTAGTTCAAGATATTATTACAATCATTATTAATGAAGAATAATTGAAGTGGGGAAAATACCCTGCAATTTCATCATTTCCATCTTCGGAAATATCAGTTGAAAATGAATGAAGAAATGAAATTGTTACGTACGTATAACAAAATTTGCTATAACAAAATTGTATTAAAATTATCGTTATACGTATATATATATACTATTATTCCAAATGCGTATCAAAAGAAATTGTTGTACGTACGTATGCTTAAGTCATCTATACAATCACATGGGCATTATTAAATCCTTATACAGCTATACAGTTGACAAAAAAAACGTCTGATGACGATAACTACTGCACTAAGGAGAGATACCTGGAGGAATCTACACATGACAATATTAATTTTCACATAGTTATGCCTTTTTTATATTGGGAATTTTTATGATTACGTTATAGCGATATCGATACGTAGAATCGATATTTCTCTATAAAGTTAGCAGTCAGTTTTATCTGCAAAAATTGAAACAACACGTGATTGTAGTGATGGTATTGCAGTAGTATATACTTTAAAAACCATAGCAATGGTTACACAATTTGGCAAAATTTTGGATCTAGCTATATCTAGTTTAACGTAAATGGTTAATGTTATATCATACGTAACGTCAGCGATGTCGATCAAATGTAACCTAATTTCCTAATCAAAATCAAAAAATTTTTGCACGATCAAATTTAACGATCAAATGTAACGTTATGCTTCGGACATTTTAATGGTTCGAGTTTCCTCCAAAAATATTTGAATTTTTAATTCGTAATTTATCGTATGTTTGTTTATCACTATTGATCAATATTTTTTGCGCCAACTTTTAACCACATGCAGATGATCCTTGATTAAAAGATATAAATTAGGATTTATAGCAGTTAGCATCAATAAAAGTAATATATGCGGACAGAGAATTAAGGATAACTATTAAAATACTAAATACTGAAATACGTATTACTGTAATAACTACAGTATATACGTACGTACGTACGTATAATAATAAAATAATAATATATATATTGTATAATAATAATAATAATAATAAAACTAATAAAATATATATATTATTCAAGGACGCTTTATTAAATGTAATAAATGTAATACATCTCATGATAAAGTATCTTCTTCAAAAGTCTTTTTTTTCTGCTCTTAAAAATTACTTTGAACTGAAATCTAAGATTATCTCTTTGATAAAGTCTTTTCGTTACTTTCCTAAAAAAAAAGTAGATGATTTAAAGGTTTCATTGTTCAATTACAAAAAGTATTGTTCTCAATGTGCCACTAACCTCTTTTCGCCTTTTTTGCGCCAATTGGAAAAGTTCATGAGCTCACATGTTATCCATACGATTTCTATAACTATAAATGTGAAACTTTTTTGCTTTTTAATCTATATCGATATTATTAATTTATGCACTAGTACGCACATGTCAAACTCAGAGAAATGTATTGGCTAAAATATGTGATTTTAAAATCAAGCTATAACAGATAACAATAATTACATTATCGTTATCCAATCGCCATTTTAGATTACGTGAGTTCCCCGACCAATCGTAGACCAATCGATCAATTTATGATATATGTAATCTTTTTTTTTTTTTTTTTCAAACAGCGCCTTCTTATATTTCTTATATTCTCTGTATTCTTGTATATAGTTTGACCTTTTACCCTATAATTCTCTCTTACTCATTCTTACGTTTTCTTAAACGATCCTAATAAAAATTTTATCGTGATGCAGAATCAACATCAGTCGCCGTCAAGTTATCGTCCTATTATTCCAGCTCCACAAGCTCAAACTTATGTTCCTACTTCTCCTTTTCATATGTCTCAAGCAAGTCCAAGTCCTCATTCTAAACATGGTGTTATTTTACCTCCTTTCGAAACTCCTCCTGATTCCCCTTTCTCTCAAGCTTTACATAATGATTATACCGGCCAAGGTGCCTTTAAACTTCCTCCACCTCTTCAACCTTTATCTCCTTTGGCTTTACATGCTTCTCAATCAATGCTTCCTCCTTCCCCAACTTCTATTATTCAACAACAAAATGCTTCTCCACCACAATCTTCTCATTCCCGATACGAACGTATTTTACCAAAACAATTGGGTCCTTTAACTTCGGTTTTTTCTATACCCGTGGCTCCTTCTTCCATAAACTCCTCTTTGGGTTCATCTTCTACCTCTAGACCAACTATGCAACATCATACATCTGTCATCCATCCTCTCGTTCCACATCATAATCATCATCGTTCTTCAATTTCTACTGATAAATCTCTTTCTACAGCTGATCAACGTGAATTGGCTCGTAAAGTTTCTCATTCTGCTATTGAGAGAAGACGTCGTGAACGTATTAATGATAAAATTATGCAATTAAAAGAATTAATACCAAGTTGTGCTGATCAAGATCATTTGCATAAATTGAGCATTCTGCAGAGTTCCATTGAATATATTCAATATTTACAAGATTTAGTTATTACTTATAGAAAACGTGAAAAAGATGGTAGCAAATTTGATAATGATGAATCTTTAGAAGATGGTCGATTTATTAAAAGATCAAAATTTGATCGATATGACATTTTACCTTCTTCAAAATCAAGATTATTTGAAACTTCTGATAATAAAAAGGACTACAAATCTAAGAATAATCTTTCTATTTCATCATCACCTTCTTCATCTTCGTCATCATCATCTTTAGACCACATAGTGGAGTCTGGTATTAAAAAAGTTTCTGACTCTGAAAATGAGGACGATAATATTTCAACGACAATATCAAAAATATCTGACAAATCGAAAAAACCATTGGATCATGAAGAAGCTAATGCTTTATTGATGTTGTCAAAGTCAACAACAACTACTATTAGTTCTAAACGTGCTGTGTCTATGAAAGATTCTGAAACTCAAACATCACCAAATCTTTCTATAAATGAATGGGAAAAATCCAAAGAATTTAAAGAATTTAAAGAATCGGAGGAGGATATGCAAGAATCCGAAAATGATTCACCAAGACGAGGGATGACTGTTCAACAATTATTATGCTAAATTCGATATTAAGTCCTTTTCTCTTTTTTTTTTTTTTTTTTTTTTTTTACAGATAATAGAATATTTCATTTCTTTGAATATAATTGTCTGTATTTTATGCGATACAATTTAAACCTTTAATTATATGCAAATTTCTTCTTTTTTTTTTTTAATTAAAATTTTCTGCTATGTTTAATTCAGAATTTTGAATTGTAAAATAAATAAATAAATAAACAAAAAAAGAAAAAAGAAAAAAATACAAACAAAAATATATATGGTTAAATTTACATGATCAAATATAAGTACAATAAAAAATCGTAAATCGTTAATGCAGTAACTGGTAGTAACTGGTAATGAATGGTTCTATACATTTAATCATAACGTATCAAGTAAGTATCATAGTTAGAGTGTCCAGGGGACTGCTGCCCTAACCGACAAATTCTGCTGCAATTACTGTTAGATTTGTGAATTCTGCGGCGGCATATAAATAATACTTTAAAAACAAAATCACAACAAAACCATGACAAAAAGAAAATTCTAATTTTATCACAATAGACTATGTTCTCCAATCATTTATTTCTTCTTGAGCAGGCAGAACTGCGCCAAAAGCAGAATTCTGCGCAGATTCTGCCGCCGCAGACCCCTGGACACTCTAATCATAGTATGAGATCACATAATAACGGCTTTAATCTCAATAATATCGAAAAGTTTGGAAAATAACAACTCAAACTCATTTTCTGTTCTACAACTAACCACTACTTCTACATGCTTAACTCCTGATCTTTTAGTAATCAATTCTCCTAATTGTAAATCTGGTAGATCACTTTGATCTACCTTTTCTGTTACTTCATTTCTCGAAGGTAAATGAATCCATTCATGTGGATCATTGATATTATCAAGTTCTGACGTTAGGTTTTTTTGAATCACGGAATTAGGTGTCAAGTAGAGTATAACATGCCGATGACCCCTTTTTGCGTGTCGTTTTAAGTAAGGGAGAATTACGTCCGATATTAATGGGCCTTTCAAGCAAAAATGTCGGTCCTTCCCCTGAGCCGATATCCATTGTCTGACCATTGTTGATAGTGCATCTCATAGATCGCTCATGGTTCGTCTCATGCTGCGTATAGAACAATTAGAACAATTATAATATGCAGTGGTAAATATATCTCGATACATATCGGTACCAGGCAATTTTTCACGCTAATCTTTTTGTTTTGTTTTTTTTAACGGTATTTGAAAAATAATAATTTTCTAACCGTTGTGAGTTACAACGGTTAGAAAATTATTATTTTTCAAATGCCGTTAAAAAAAAAAAACTAGCGTGAAAAATTGCCTTGTATCGATATATATTTACCACTGCATATTATAATTGTTCTAATTGTTCTCTACGCAGCATGAGACGAACCATGAAACACTCATGAGCGACTATCAACAATGGTCAGACAATGGATATTGGCTCAGGGGAAGGACCGACATTTTTCTTGAAAGCGCCCTATATTACTGAGTAATTGTTTAAATTTTTTTTTTATGCAGATTTTGTTTATGTCTTATTTATTTATTTGTTTACTTATTTTCGCACAGAAACTCAAGATTTCTTTTACGTACTCAAAGTTTATATTCATTCATATGATTGGCTAATTAATGTCGATCTAGGCACATAACTATGAAGCTCTAAAGTTGAGATGTTTGTTTTAATTATAGCGAATTTGTGGTTTTTAGCTTAAAACAGGATACGATTCTAATACGCACAGTTAATTTTTGTATATTTAATTTATTTTTATTTTTTATTTTTTATTTCTTTAGCCTGAAATACAATTCTATAACGTAAATAGACAAAATCTAGAGCGTCCTCAAGCACCTGCCTCAATGATTTAATAAAAAATCTGATTGGCTAGTTTGATCGAACAGACCAATCAGATTCGTTATAGGTGCTTGAGAACGCCCGTAGTTAGATGCTTTTGATAAATTTGGTGTTAATAATAAAAATTCTAATTAAAAAAAATCTAATATCGGTACAATTTTTAGCCAGCCTAGCCGGCTAAATTGGGTAGGAATTTTTATATATAATTACAGTGTAGCTACTATATGATTATTAATTTCCTAAATTTAAATTTATTACTGCATTTTATGACTATTTCATATTCTTCTATCGAAAAAAAAGTGTTATCATACATATGAACTAGACGAAAAAAAATAACAATTGTGGGGGATTATGCTGAAAATTGGGGTCTCTTTTTAAATCTATAAAACCTACTAAAATTCACATATACTTTTTTATTAATAAATAGCAGAGATATTTATCGATTTTTAACGGCTGCCCTACCTCATGAGGTAGGGCAGCCGTTAAAAATCGATAAATATCTCTGCTATTTATTAATAAAAAAGTATATGTGAATTTTAGTAGGTTTTATAGATTTAAAAAGAGACCCCAATTTTCAGCATAATCCCCCACAATTGTTATTTTTTTTCGTCTAGTTCATATGTATGATAACACTTTTTTTTCGATAGAAGAATATGAAATAGTCATAAAATGCAGTAATAAATTTAAATTTAGGAAATTAATAATCATATAGTAGCTACACTGTAATTATATATAAAAATTCCTACCCAATTTAGCCGGCTAGGCTGGCTAAAAATTGTACCGATATTAGATTTTTTTTAATTAGAATTTTTATTATTAACACCAAATTTATCAAAAGCATCTAACTACGGGCGTTCTCAAGCACCTATAACGAATCTGATTGGTCTGTTCGATCAAACTAGCCAATCAGATTTTTTATTAAATCATTGAGGCAGGTGCTTGAGGACGCTCTAGATTTTGTCTATTTACGTTATAGAATTGTATTTCAGGCTAAAGAAATAAAAAATAAAAAATAAAAATAAATTAAATATACAAAAATTAACTGTGCGTATTAGAATCGTATCCTGTTTTAAGCTAAAAACCACAAATTCGCTATAATTAAAACAAACATCTCAACTTTAGAGCTTCATAGTTATGTGCCTAGATCGACATTAATTAGCCAATCATATGAATGAATATAAACTTTGAGTACGTAAAAGAAATCTTGAGTTTCTGTGCGAAAATAAGTAAACAAATAAATAAATAAGACATAAACAAAATCTGCATAAAAAAAAAATTTAAACAATTACTCAGTAATATAGGGCGCTTTCAAGAAAAATGTCGGTCCTTCCCCTGAGCCAATATCCATTGTCTGACCATTGTTGATAGTCGCTCATGAGTGTTTCATGGTTCGTCTCATGCTGCGTAGAGAACAATTAGAACAATTATAATATGCAGTGGTAAATATATATCGATACAAGGCAATTTTTCACGCTAGTTTTTTTTTTTTAACGGCATTTGAAAAATAATAATTTTCTAACCGTTGTAACTCACAACGGTTAGAAAATTATTATTTTTCAAATACCGTTAAAAAAAACAAAACAAAAAGATTAGCGTGAAAAATTGCCTGGTACCGATATGTATCGAGATATATTTACCACTGCATATTATAATTGTTCTAATTGTTCTATACGCAGCATGAGACGAACCATGAGCGATCTATGAGATGCACTATCAACAATGGTCAGACAATGGATATCGGCTCAGGGGAAGGACCGACATTTTTGCTTGAAAGGCCCATTAATATCGGACGTAATTCTCCCTTACTTAAAACGACACGCAAAAAGGGGTCATCGGCATGTTATACTCTACTTGACACCTAATTCCGTGATTCAAAAAAACCTAACGTCAGAACTTGATAATATCAATGATCCACATGAATGGATTCATTTACCTTCGAGAAATGAAGTAACAGAAAAGGTAGATCAAAGTGATCTACCAGATTTACAATTAGGAGAATTGATTACTAAAAGATCAGGAGTTAAGCATGTAGAAGTAGTGGTTAGTTGTAGAACAGAAAATGAGTTTGAGTTGTTATTTTCCAAACTTTTCGATATTATTGAGATTAAAGCCGTTATTATGTGATCTCATACTATGATTAGAGTGTCCAGGGGTCTGCGGCGGCAGAATCTGCGCAGAATTCTGCTTTTGGCGCAGTTCTGCCTGCTCAAGAAGAAATAAATGATTGGAGAACATAGTCTATTGTGATAAAATTAGAATTTTCTTTTTGTCATGGTTTTGTTGTGATTTTGTTTTTAAAGTATTATTTATATGCCGCCGCAGAATTCACAAATCTAACAGTAATTGCAGCAGAATTTGTCGGTTAGGGCAGCAGTCCCCTGGACACTCTAACTATGATACTTACTTGATACGTTATGATTAAATGTATAGAACCATTCATTACCAGTTACTACCAGTTACTGCATTAACGATTTACGATTTTTTATTGTACTTATATTTGATCATGTAAATTTAACCATATATATTTTTGTTTGTATTTTTTTCTTTTTTCTTTTTTTGTTTATTTATTTATTTATTTTACAATTCAAAATTCTGAATTAAACATAGCAGAAAATTTTAATTAAAAAAAAAAAAGAAGAAATTTGCATATAATTAAAGGTTTAAATTGTATCGCATAAAATACAGACAATTATATTCAAAGAAATGAAATATTCTATTATCTGTAAAAAAAAAAAAAAAAAAAAAAAAAGAGAAAAGGACTTAATATCGAATTTAGCATAATAATTGTTGAACAGTCATCCCTCGTCTTGGTGAATCATTTTCGGATTCTTGCATATCCTCCTCCGATTCTTTAAATTCTTTAAATTCTTTGGATTTTTCCCATTCATTTATAGAAAGATTTGGTGATGTTTGAGTTTCAGAATCTTTCATAGACACAGCACGTTTAGAACTAATAGTAGTTGTTGTTGACTTTGACAACATCAATAAAGCATTAGCTTCTTCATGATCCAATGGTTTTTTCGATTTGTCAGATATTTTTGATATTGTCGTTGAAATATTATCGTCCTCATTTTCAGAGTCAGAAACTTTTTTAATACCAGACTCCACTATGTGGTCTAAAGATGATGATGACGAAGATGAAGAAGGTGATGATGAAATAGAAAGATTATTCTTAGATTTGTAGTCCTTTTTATTATCAGAAGTTTCAAATAATCTTGATTTTGAAGAAGGTAAAATGTCATATCGATCAAATTTTGATCTTTTAATAAATCGACCATCTTCTAAAGATTCATCATTATCAAATTTGCTACCATCTTTTTCACGTTTTCTATAAGTAATAACTAAATCTTGTAAATATTGAATATATTCAATGGAACTCTGCAGAATGCTCAATTTATGCAAATGATCTTGATCAGCACAACTTGGTATTAATTCTTTTAATTGCATAATTTTATCATTAATACGTTCACGACGTCTTCTCTCAATAGCAGAATGAGAAACTTTACGAGCCAATTCACGTTGATCAGCTGTAGAAAGAGATTTATCAGTAGAAATTGAAGAACGATGATGATTATGATGTGGAACGAGAGGATGGATGACAGATGTATGATGTTGCATAGTTGGTCTAGAGGTAGAAGATGAACCCAAAGAGGAGTTTATGGAAGAAGGAGCCACGGGTATAGAAAAAACCGAAGTTAAAGGACCCAATTGTTTTGGTAAAATACGTTCGTATCGGGAATGAGAAGATTGTGGTGGAGAAGCATTTTGTTGTTGAATAATAGAAGTTGGGGAAGGAGGAAGCATTGATTGAGAAGCATGTAAAGCCAAAGGAGATAAAGGTTGAAGAGGTGGAGGAAGTTTAAAGGCACCTTGGCCGGTATAATCATTATGTAAAGCTTGAGAGAAAGGGGAATCAGGAGGAGTTTCGAAAGGAGGTAAAATAACACCATGTTTAGAATGAGGACTTGGACTTGCTTGAGACATATGAAAAGGAGAAGTAGGAACATAAGTTTGAGCTTGTGGAGCTGGAATAATAGGACGATAACTTGACGGCGACTGATGTTGATTCTGCATCACGATAAAATTTTTATTAGGATCGTTTAAGAAAACGTAAGAATGAGTAAGAGAGAATTATAGGGTAAAAGGTCAAACTATATACAAGAATACAGAGAATATAAGAAATATAAGAAGGCGCTGTTTGAAAAAAAAAAAAAAAAAGATTACATATATCATAAATTGATCGATTGGTCTACGATTGGTCGGGGAACTCACGTAATCTAAAATGGCGATTGGATAACGATAATGTAATTATTGTTATCTGTTATAGCTTGATTTTAAAATCACATATTTTAGCCAATACATTTCTCTGAGTTTGACATGTGCGTACTAGTGCATAAATTAATAATATCGATATAGATTAAAAAGCAAAAAAGTTTCACATTTATAGTTATAGAAATCGTATGGATAACATGTGAGCTCATGAACTTTTCCAATTGGCGCAAAAAAGGCGAAAAGAGGTTAGTGGCACATTGAGAACAATACTTTTTGTAATTGAACAATGAAACCTTTAAATCATCTACTTTTTTTTTAGGAAAGTAACGAAAAGACTTTATCAAAGAGATAATCTTAGATTTCAGTTCAAAGTAATTTTTAAGAGCAGAAAAAAAAGACTTTTGAAGAAGATACTTTATCATGAGATGTATTACATTTATTACATTTAATAAAGCGTCCTTGAATAATATATATATTTTATTAGTTTTATTATTATTATTATTATTATACAATATATATATTATTATTTTATTATTATACGTACGTACGTACGTATATACTGTAGTTATTACAGTAATACGTATTTCAGTATTTAGTATTTTAATAGTTATCCTTAATTCTCTGTCCGCATATATTACTTTTATTGATGCTAACTGCTATAAATCCTAATTTATATCTTTTAATCAAGGATCATCTGCATGTGGTTAAAAGTTGGCGCAAAAAATATTGATCAATAGTGATAAACAAACATACGATAAATTACGAATTAAAAATTCAAATATTTTTGGAGGAAACTCGAACCATTAAAATGTCCGAAGCATAACGTTACATTTGATCGTTAAATTTGATCGTGCAAAAATTTTTTGATTTTGATTAGGAAATTAGGTTACATTTGATCGACATCGCTGACGTTACGTATGATATAACATTAACCATTTACGTTAAACTAGATATAGCTAGATCCAAAATTTTGCCAAATTGTGTAACCATTGCTATGGTTTTTAAAGTATATACTACTGCAATACCATCACTACAATCACGTGTTGTTTCAATTTTTGCAGATAAAACTGACTGCTAACTTTATAGAGAAATATCGATTCTACGTATCGATATCGCTATAACGTAATCATAAAAATTCCCAATATAAAAAAGGCATAACTATGTGAAAATTAATATTGTCATGTGTAGATTCCTCCAGGTATCTCTCCTTAGTGCAGTAGTTATCGTCATCAGACGTTTTTTTTGTCAACTGTATAGCTGTATAAGGATTTAATAATGCCCATGTGATTGTATAGATGACTTAAGCATACGTACGTACAACAATTTCTTTTGATACGCATTTGGAATAATAGTATATATATATACGTATAACGATAATTTTAATACAATTTTGTTATAGCAAATTTTGTTATACGTACGTAACAATTTCATTTCTTCATTCATTTTCAACTGATATTTCCGAAGATGGAAATGATGAAATTGCAGGGTATTTTCCCCACTTCAATTATTCTTCATTAATAATGATTGTAATAATATCTTGAACTAACCAATCTTGTAAATGTAAAATTCCTTCAACAATTTCATGTAAAATATATGGGAAGAAAATAAAAATCGAAAGATATATCATTATACGATGTTCTTGATGAATAAATTTAAATATTCGTAATTGAATTCCTTTTTTCGAGTTCATCTGAAACCAAGGTGATAATTTAAATGGAGAGCTCATTTTTAAACTTTTCACAATTTAATGGTGGTAATAATTTTTCTTCTGATTTATCAAAAGATGTTGTATTTAACTTCTTGGAATCAATAGTATCATCTTGTGACTTTAATATGAAACAGGATCCGTTGGCATATCATTATCCACAAATCTGGTAAGATAAAATATTGCTGACACCGCTCCAGGATAACCTAACCCTTTAAATTCTTGGTTTTCCAATTGATCAAATTCGAAATTCCTAAATTTGAAATAATATTTCGTGTCACTCGTCGCATTACTAAAAGTATTCTGCGTTTTCGATTCACTGGATAACATAATGTGTTGCGAATTATCCGTGTATCCATCGATATATATTTGCAGAAATTTAACAGGTGTGAATAATCAACAATGTATACCTAATTTTTTTTATGTTTGTTTCAAAGACTAGTTTCGTATATTATTTCATCGGTTTCCCACCTACCAATATTTCAAGATGATATTTGTTATAAATCATCCTATTTTATTTATGAAATCATGTTTATATATTATCTGTCTTAAATATTACTGATATTTTTAGCGTGACGTCATTTACACTTTTACTTAAATTAAATTTTAAAGCTATATTCAGGTTTTTATTCCCAGATTAAGTTGCTGGACTAAACCTGTTATTAGTCAAATGTTTTTTTACAGAAATGTAAGTATTGTATTCTTTTTATATCGGTAAAAATAAAATAGTAATTCTCATACATATGATAATCTTCTATCAGTCAATTCAGTCAATTCTCTTCCTATCTCTTGGAATTGATCCTTTATTATCCCTAAATTCCGTTGATTTAAAGTATTAAAAATTTTGTCACTTGTCGATCGTTCGGTATCGGTTACACCATTACACCGTAATGTTCATTAAAAAATTTTCTCTATCATACATCGAAATGTTCAAATACAATAAGTATTATCAGCAATTTTATTATACTACTACATCTTCAAAGCAATGGCTTGCAAGGCAAATTCGTGATAAATATGTTAAAAAGGCTGCTCAAGAAAATTTTCGTAAACATTTATTTTATTTTATTTTTTTTCTTAATTCTTGTAATTAAAATACTAATTTATACAGTATAATTAAGATATTTTTTATTCTTATCTATCTATATTAGGTGCTCGTAGTGCATATAAATTACAAGAATTAGACAATAAATATAATTTCATTATACCTAATTCTGTAATTATTGATTGTGGTGCTTCACCTGGAAGTTGGTGTCAATATATTTCTCG
>CAJVPY010003771.1:0-13554 GCA_910591965.1 Dentiscutata erythropus
TTTTGATTCATTTGTATCTATTTTGATTTGTTTCGAATTATTTCGAAATATTTCGCAATTTATAGCGTATTTTTATGTTATTTTTTCGTAATATTGCGTAATATATTTTGTAATATTATGTTATATATTGCGCAATATTGCACAATTTCTGTGCAATATTATGTCCAAACCGTAATTATTGCACAATATTTCGGGGTGTAATAACTTGCGTAAGTTTACGTTAGTATATTTCGCTGATGTATAGACAAAACTATAGACAAAACTATAGATGAAACTACAGATAATTAACGATTGATGAAACTAGAGATGGGCTTCATGCATACTGAGAAAGTGTAGCTAATTGAGAATAATTAAAACTAACCAACTAATTGTCACAAGACTTCTTAACCTTGAATCAGTAGACAGAAAGAGGCTGTAAAGATTTGGTCTGGGTCTTAAGGTTAGAGTTGTGCTATGGTGTAACTGGTCTTACAATGTTTAATATTAGTATTATAGCAGGATAATGATTTTCTGTGGTGACAAAATAACAATTTCGTTCATGCAAAATGATTATTCTGCAAAAATTCTGTGATTTAACCAGAATTACATAAAGCGGCCAGCATTATAGTTGCAAATTCTGGCCAAAATTAAATGTCAACTGGCATTATGTTGAGCAAGGAACCTAAGTCTTGGCCAAAAGCCACAATTTTACAAACCATTTCCAAGATTTTTCTGCAAAATTCCATCAATGCAGAAATCATCATCTCTGTTCTGAGAATGTAGGACTCGATTCATGAACTCAGTTTACGTTGTTACGTGGCTAGTTAATCGGTATCGAGGCTCGGAACCAATAAAAATTGTAGGATCTTCAAATCTTAGTGTAATATAAACAACTTTAACGATAAAAACAAAGAAATCGTAATAATACAAAATTTTATTATTAGAAAACGTTTATGCACTAGCCAGTATTTAATGATTCCTAAAGCAAAAGTCATATGTTTTATTTTTTCTCATAAACTAATCTATGTATTTAATGATTCCTAAAGCAAAAGTCGCACATTTTATTTTTTCTCATAAACTAATCTATATTCACGGAGTTTCATCATGAGTTTTGTCATTCATCATGAGTTTTGTCATTCATCACAAGTTTTGTCATTCATCACGAGTTTCATCATTCATCACAAGCTTCGTCATTCATCTAATTGAAGCTGCCAGACGAAATGGTTTCGTCATTTGTCTAGACGAAACTATTTTGTCTTTCATCAGGCATTATTGATTCCAGCCGGAAATTAGTAACCAATTTTGTAATGTGGGCCAAAATTTCGAAGATCCTCGGCTGTTAACCAATCAAAATCGAGGATCTGCCGGTCCAAATTTGTTGCGGCAGCTATGGTTAATGTTTTTGACATTTACTCTAGGTGCCGCACAAAAAATGCGCGGCAGATCCTCGATTTTGATTGGCTAACGGCCGAAGATCTCGAAATTTTGGCCCGCATTACAAAATTGTTTACTAAATTCCAGCCGGAATTAACACTTTTTAATTTTTTCATTACAAAAATAGAAATTTTTAAAAAATAAGTATGCATTATGATAAAATTGACCCAGGAACGATTTTCATTTAATGGGCGGCTGCGATTTCATTAGTAAAATTATGAGTAATTCCGGCTTAATTTTTTAGCCAATCAAAATCGAGGATCTGCCGCGCATTTTTTGTGCGGCACCTAGGTTCAATGTTTTAGACCTTACTGCGTACATAACGGATAATTTTTACTATCTTACTTTTAACTTTGTACAGTAAAGAAAAACGCGATACAATTCTCATTCAAAAGCAATTACAAACTAGTATCGGCTGAGATGGGGACAATTCGTCTCTAGGAACGAATTGTCTCTAGGAACGAATTGTCTCTACGGACGAATTGTCTCTAGGGACGAATTGTCCCTCTTTATGAGAATCTATAATTGGTAGTGCCGATCTTTCCCATCTTCTTCCCAACGACATAATAATACTAATAACATATAAAAAAAAAAATAATAGAGTAATAAAGAAAAAAAAATATGGCTCGTGACTGTTGGGGAGCCGCTCACAACGTACGTGATCTTGTGATGGCATATTGGCATTTAAAATAAATGACATCATATCATATGACTATACTTGTTATAACGATTATTTCCAGTTAATCACGCACGTGATCCGCATCTCGCGCATCACTAGCCATAAGTTCATCAAGTGCATAAAATGCGCTTGTTCTGTGACCTATATTCACGCTTGGAGAGTGAATTCCGGGACTCACAATATAGCTGGCTTATCTGATTATTTGTTAAGTACTGTATAGATAAATTAGATGCAGATAAGCCCAGATAACCTAAACGGACAGATCCCAATACCCCAATAAAAAATTAGTGTGAATTAAATCACTAGTCCAAGGATTGTTCGATAGAAAATGTCAATAGTATTAAAGTCTATGTCGAAATGATAAAAAGAAATTCTAATTTATAGAAATGAAAGAAACGATAATTACAGTAATTGAAAGACTAGGTTTATGTTGCTAAATCTCTGTGATTAACCGAAAAAGGGCAAAATGAAACCTCCAAAAATGGTTCCTATTTGATCTTTCCAATTTTCATGTGTTCTATTACATATCAAATGACCCCAATGTTGCATAATATCCGTCATAATTTCCATTACAACAATGGACAATTTTTTTTATAGCAATTTTATTATAAATCCGTCATAATAGAGATCAAGAGAACATATCAGTACATATGTTGTGCAGTAAGTACGTAGAAATGGAACTTGGAACTTTTTAGTTAAATTAGGGTTAAGTTTCATATGAAAATGCTATCATAAAACATTAAATTAACTAAAGAACTCCGAATCCATTTGAATTCTGTTCCCATTTACAATAAATTTATAAACTTAAAAACATATATAAATAAGCTAAACGTTTTTTCATTCGGACTTTTATAACTTATTGTCAATTTACATTCTATCTTATAAAAACTTATACGTAATATGGCGTTACAAACCTTGTGGACTATTTACAATAGAAAAGATCATTATTTAATCGTGGATTCTAGCGAGGAAAATTCAAACAAGTTTAAAATTGAATACCTAGGCTCCGATAAAAGGGCCAACGACAGCACTGCAATACGTACGAATCAGTCAATTTCTTTACAGCAGGAGTTTTATTTTGAAGTTACTATTTCTAATAAAGAAGAAAATGGAATCATCGGAATTGGATTTTGTACAAAAGATGTTAATCTAAACTCGATGCCAGGTTTGGAAAATGAATCATGGGGCTATCATAGCGATGATGGATATTTATTTCACTCGGAAATAATTGAGCCATACGGTCCAACCTTTAGTACAGGTGATGTTATTGGATGCTATTTAAATTTTAAGAATAATAATATACTCTACACTAAGAACGGAGTGCACTTAGGAATTGCATTCAATAAACTAAAAAGTTCAAAGGATTTATATCCTTGCGTTGGACTGAGATCATTTTATGGGTCTGTAGAAATAAATTTTGGATGTACTGCAGACAAAGCTTTGACTCAAGAAAGTGCTAGAGAAGTTTCTAAACAAAATCTATTCGAAGAAGCATTAACAGTGGCCACCAAAGAAGTAAATGAATTTATCAACTTAGTAAAAGAAGGAGATATCTTCAAAGAAGATTTCAACATAAATAATTTAGATGTCTTACCACTCTTGGCGGCTAACAAAGAAAACTTCAGAACTATGTTAGCATCCCTCATTGAAAATCAAGAAAGCTTAGCCATTATTAAAGAATGGGTTGCAAATGCAATCAAAAATTTCAACCAATTAACGAGGACAACTACTATCAATAAAAAGATTTTCACAAATATTTTAACCCTATTAAACAAATTCCTTAATGAAGAATCATGTGAAATTAACAAAAACAATACAACTTTCGAGCATATTTTAGAAATATTAAAGCTTGAAGCAGATAAATCGGCAGCTAACGTAAATTTGAGTAACGAACAAATCTTAGAAGAAGCAGCCTTACATGATCTTGCTAAAATTTTGGCAGATGAAGATATTAACAATGATGAAGAAATTAATGATTATGAAAAAATTAACGATTATGAAGAAACTGTGAATGTCTTAAAAGAGCAATTAAGGAAATCAGAACGAAATCCATGTTATGGAAACTGTGCGACATGCAAGGAATATAATACATCCAAGCTTTGGTGTTCAACATGCGATCCTAATTTAGAATGGAAAAGTGGATATAAGAGTGGATACGAAGATGTTGATAATTATATTAGAGAATTTCAGCAAAAAGCTAAAAATTATACAGATTTTATTGAATGGATTCCGTTTAATAAATTAAATGAAGTAAAACTTATTGGTAAAGGAGGATTTAGTAAAGTGTTTTCTGCAATTTGGTTAGATGGAAAACGAGTTGTTAAAGGTTCTGCAGGAGAATATAAGAGATCTCGTAAAGGCAAATATAAAGTGGCACTAAAAACTTTACCTAATTCAGAATGTTCATCCGATTTTTTAAAAGAATTTAAAAGTCATATGGAATGTAAAAGTGGACTTGAAGTTTACGGGATAACACAAGATGATAAAAAACAATATTTGATGGTATTTCAATATGCAAATAAGGGAGATCTTTATAAATCATTAAAAGAAAGCTCTGAAGAATACACATGGCAAGTTAAATTAACACTACTTGTGAATATGGCAAATGATTTAGTTAAAATTCACAAAGCCGGATATACGCATAATGATCTTCATAGTGGTAATATTTTGATAAATAAACATGTTAGTGGACATAGCGTTTCTTATATTGCAGATTTAGGATTGTCCAAAAATAAAAGTGAAAATTCTTCAGTAATTTATGGAGTAATGCCATATATTGCTCCTGAAGTTTTGGAAGGCAAACAATATACACAAAAATCTGATATTTATAGTTTTGGTATTATTATGTCAGAACTATCAACCGAAACCAAACCTTTTAATGAATATCAATTTGATAGTTTACTTGCACTAAACATTATTGGCGGATTGAGACCAATATTTACTGATATGGTACCTGACTGTTTTATTGAATTGGCCAAACAGTGCATGGATACAAATCCACAAGAGAGACCTACTGCAGGTGAAATTTTTTTAAACCTTTATAAATGGTGGAAGCTTTTAATAGTACCTGAAATATCGCATAAAATGGTTTATATAAAAGAAAAATTTTTAATAGCTGATGAGAAGAAAAAGAAATTATTAAAAGATAATATATCATCACAATCATCTTCAAACTGTCAATATATTAGTAAACATATTGATACACGAGA
The DNA here is from genome assembly GCA_910591965.1 of Dentiscutata erythropus. Lineage (NCBI taxonomy): Eukaryota > Fungi > Glomeromycota > Glomeromycetes > Diversisporales > Gigasporaceae > Dentiscutata > Dentiscutata erythropus. The sequence goes on from CAJVPY010003771.1 coordinate 5,302, forward strand.
CATTCGGAAATTGTTAAACGAACGTATTAGCAAAACTATTGATATACATGAAATTCAAAATATGCTATCAACATTTCTTTCCAGTTATGATTGGACATCATAAGGGAATCTGAGAAGGTGCATTTTAAATATTTTCCACATGTAGGATTTGTGTAATTTTATGGCATAAGCCGTATATATCGCATTTTTTAGTTTATGAGATATTTGTTAACTAAAAGGAATGTGAGGAGTATGTCAAATAAGTACCACTTTTACGTTCAATTTAAACTTATGTATTTGTTCAAAATGTAAAAATGTACACACTAATTGTGTAAAAGATATAAAACACAAATAAAGTAACTCAGAATTGATGTAGTTCAATTAATAAAGGGCGTTCTCAAGCGCCTATCTCAACAGACTTAATACGAATTTGATCGGTCTGTTTAATCAAACCAGCCAATCAGATTTTTTATTGAATTTATTGTGGTGGATGCTTTAGAATGCAATAAGACTAAATATTGATTATGATCATTGTGTCGTACTATTATGCTGCATTCATGCTTTATATTTTCAATTATATCGATCAGTAAATAACGTTCACCTATTTATAATAAAAAATTTCTTATATTATATCAACAACCCTATTAATTAATAATGAACTTTTGCTAACGATGAATGTGAAGGTACTTATAACATAACTATTCATAAATTACATTGTTTATATTAATGCTCAGATTAATAAAAAATTATTTATATTCATCTGTAAAACTAAATAATAATCTAATTGTTATTAAAAAAACTATAAGAATTATTACTTAGTACACTAGATATACAGTATATTAATAAAGTGATTAGTTTGAATATTAAATCCAGATATTAAATCCAGGATATCAGAAAAATACCTGTAAGAGCTATTAAGAATTTAATAATTTAATCTTATAGGATTTAATTCTAATTATGCAATTAAAAGTAACTTCTATTAGATAAAGTTTATTTGGCATTGCTTACATATAAAATAGTCTAAGCAAAGCTATGATTAATTTAATAAACACGTAGGCCTTTATAGTAGAAAGAGTGGATATGTCAATATATATAATTTTAGATAATTGAATTTAATCACTTGTTTTGATTTTCAGACTGATCTGGGTTTATCAAAATTCACGATTTTGATTGGCTAAAAATAATATATAACTAATTGGTAATTTCATAATGTGCTTGGTTTCAACCTCATCAACTTTCTTTTACCATTATGTATCTAGATTTTTATTATGCAATTGACTTTTTGGAGAGAAATAAATGCATATATCAATAAGATTTAGGTAAATTATACCACACATGTTTACAATATAGTTATGTAATTTTTTCAGATATTACCTATTGATTTAAAAATATGTACAATTCAGGTGAATAATAATAAGTACTGCAAAATATATTACATAGTAAATAATAGCTAATATCATTGTTATTATAAAAACAATTATTAGTAGAGTATGAAAAATTGAAGCATTTTTTCAAACAGGATTACAAACAACATTTTCATATTACTTCACAAAAAACAACCTTCTATAGCATTTGCATTAATCATTGTCTCTTATATGCATTTGGACAATGTTATAAACTCTTTATTAGAACTTGTAGTAATTGTTATGCTTTTTTCAAATTTTTGTTACATTGTATAATAATGTTAGTGATTTGATTTATGATGAGTTGAAGAACTTGTATGATTACTTGCTCTATTTAAATGCACAATTTAATGCAAATTAGTTAATTCTAGATGAAAAACTGCATTGATATTAGTAGACTACAAGATAAAGATATTACCTAAAACAGAATGAGAAACTAAAAAGATTGGTTTGGTCAAAAAGGCTGGTCTCTTTATTTGATTTTTGTATATATATTACAACTCAACTCAACAAAGTAATATATTCAAGCATTCAACTACTAGTCCTTAATATTCATGGTTTATGGCATTTTCACTTTATGAAGTAATTGAGGTATTAAACCCAAAACCTGAATCAATAATTATAATGTTAGATAATAGAGACCATTATTATAATGCTAATCTAATAATATAATGAGATATTAGTCAAAGTGGTATAGAATTAATATAAGAATATGGGTTTTTTTGAAAGCAGAAAAGTAAAAACAACTATCGATTCTCACCACACACAGGTATAATAACACAGGTCAAAAGATGTAAAATCAGGCACAATTCAGGTACCTGATTTTAAACTGATTACTACCTGATTGGCACCTGATTTATGCATATTTTTGTACCAAAAATTTGGTACAAAAATATGCATAAATCAGGTAGTAATCAGGTAGTAATCAGTTTAAAATCGGGTACCTGATTTGTGCCTGATTTTTTATCTTTCGACCTGTGTAATACTATAGTAAAACTTTTATAAGTGTATTCTATAAGCATGCAATCTCTAAATGCATACTTATTCTGATCCAAATATATATGTGATTTCATAAATGCACTTTTTCTTAAGTGCATATTGCTAATATTTGGTTTCAAGTAAAGTTGCAGGTAAAACCAATAAATTTTACTAAAAAACTGATGCTCCAATAGTGCACTATTGAAGATTAGTTTCATCTATAACTCTAGTTTTGTTATCATTGCACCAGTTTGGGAGTTTTATCTGATGCACTATCAGTACACCATTAAAGATTTGTTTTAACTGCAACTCTAGTTTCAAGAGCATGTGCTTATAGAGGTTTTACTGCACTAAAAAATTAACTCATATAATCTCATTAATATTTTATACAATTAATTAGATATCACATGTGATCAATTAATATTCATTTAGATTTTGATATAATAGCAATGCAGGATATTGAAAATGCAATTAAAGAAATTAAAGGAACTTCTGTTGCAAACTTAAATCCTAGCTAGAATAGAGATAATATAACTAATTATAAATTATTAATTGGAGTTTATATTAACTTCAAATTAAATACAAGTAATAGCAATAATACATTATCAGTAAATTCTAATTGGTTTAAGTAGCAATGGCCAAAAACATGTGAGATCGTAAAATTACTATGATTTTAGAATTTTATGCATGCAATTTGTAATTTTGAACATGAAGATTTCTATAATTGAAATTTTGAACAATTGAGAGATTACAATTTGGATTATATATTCAAATTGAAAAATAAAATAATACTGCCAAACTTTTATAATACTATATATATTGTGTGAAAGTTACATAAAATAAGATTTATTGAGGTTATATAAAGTTACAAGTAATCATAATATAACTCTAACAAAGGTGAATTTCCTGGATATATTAAAGTATGAGATGTTTCTGGTATAGGAAAATAGAGAATCCTTACCATAGAAGAATTAGATAAACTTTGCAAGAAAGAGATTTATAGGCCTACACTACAAGTATCAACACATACTGTACCATCATAAAAATAGGAAATGCCAATGTCAAATCTGTCCTGTATGTATTTTCTATAGTCAAAACTTATTTAGTCGACAATTACTATATTTTTTATATATCAAGATCTTATTCCAAGTCATCTTACAAAAAAAAACTGGTAAATAAATTAGAAAATTAGAAAATTAGATTTGATAATAATGTAATAAAGTGTGATTGATTAATTTACTAGAAAACCAATTGGTAAAAGATATAAAAAATACAAGAATTAGTAGTATATATTATCTGTTGATATAACTTTAAACACTAATAATTTGATAACAATTTGATTGCTATTTATAGCTCATAATGAAATAAATAGTTCTTCCAAAAAATTGATTATACTTTGAAAAGATTAAGTTTACTTTGAATTTGGGCTAGGCTCTTAGAGCAACTTATAAATTTGAAAAGAAAGGTGCTAAAAAGAGAATATTACCAAAATTAGAATGCTATAAGAGAGATATTTTCTAGCAAGTAACATAAATAAAAGTGACAAGTATATAGCATAGGATATGCATAACGAATTTGTTCAATATGTAAAAGAAGGTAAAATTAAAATAGAGAAAATACTGAAAGTTTTTACAATCCACAACTAGATTAGTTGTTATACACAAAAGTATAAACACGAGGTGGGCAGCAAAGAAAGTGGTCTAGTAAAAATAAAAATTAATATTCTAAAATTGCAATTTTATATTTGGTTTTTGTTAGAAATCTGGCTTTGGAGCTTAATAAGTTAGTAAAGTTTTAATAAAAGTATTACAAATCATCTATAAATGAATTTTTAGTATTATATTGAGATTTCTAAGTATTATATTATAAAAAAAGTCATGTTTTTGTTATATTACTAATTATTGAAAAGATAGGCTACTAGATTTTTCTTATTGATTTGCAAAATTTCTCTTCATATTATATTAATAATTTTCTTTATTGTTATACAGATCACGAATTAAATTATTTTAGAACTAGTAAAAAATCATATGAATTTTGGTGATTTTAATTAAATTTTATCTTTTTTAGAATCTGGTATTTCCCTAAGGATAATCAATTTTTTACTAAAAAAAACCTCTCTTATGTATAATAAATATTGTAGATGAGAAAAATACAAGCATAATAGTAGATAAAACACTAAAATTGGCCCCGTGAGTATCGTGAAATATAGATGCATGACTATATTATGTTAACAAATAAGTAAAAAGATAGTTATAAAGACAAAAATACCTATATCTTATAATTTACTAGGCCAATTTCAATGTTTTAACTACCATTACATTTGTAATTTCCTTCTCTATAATATTTGTTATTTGCACAAGAGAGGTTTGCTTATTACAAAATCAATTTATCTTTAGAAAATACCAAATTTCAAAAAAGACAAAATTATATAGTAAATATATTCCCACATCTTATTATTTTTCACTAGTTCAGTCAGGGATTTTCCATATTTGGTAAATTATATTTTGTGTAACAGATTTCATTCTAGATCGATTCTAGAATAGTTTATTGATTTTTATTAGTTCACGGTCATACTTTATTACTAAAAGTTTTTGATTTTTTCACAATATTTATTATTACCAATAACTATATACATGAAGAGAAGACAATCCAAGAACTGATAATCAGCAAAAAATCAGTCATAATTAATTTTTTTGATGAAGTAAATAAGATGCAAAAAAAAGTAATTTTTTAAATATATATTACTTAGTTTATTGAATTTCTACATTTTTTGTTACTTGCTTTTTTTACTATAATATAATATATATATATATTGTAACAACTTGTGAATAATTTTGCTTTTATAGTGTTATAAGCCTTATTGCGCTTTATACTCGTAGGTTTCATGTGTCAAGATTCGAAAACCTTTACTAGCATAAAAATTGGAATCATAATAGATTCGGAATCCACTTAGATTAGAATGGAATAATTATACTAAAAATCCCAACCCTAACCTTAAAAATTCTGAATCAACTTAAATTCTGTTCCCACCAATAATATATATATATATATATTATATATTTTTGTACGGTTTTGTATGCTAAGGTTTGAGGATTATGGATGAAAATGTAAGCTTGAATCTTGAATACTTAACATATATATTTTTTTATTTTTTTTATTATATATATTCTTTCAAATTTAAAAGGTATATTTCTAAGATAGTAAAATATTAAAATGAGTTGCCCTGAAAGTTTGTTAATACAAAAGTTATAGACACTTATAGTTTTAGAATTATCATAACAGTTATATTTACTAGGTAAAGATCCTTTAAATAGTTGCTAGTCCTTGCAATTAATATTATTCACACAATGAATTATGGCCTAAATTCACTCCTGAACTAAATGTTATATCGAATTAACCAAGCAATACATGAATTCTGATCAACAAAATTGCATAAATATCAATTATTAACAATTAACTAATAAAAATTGATGATTAGAGATTAATTAATAAATAAACTGCTTATAAACCTCAAAAAAGATCTATGTTACTAAACTTTAAAATAAGTATCACCATGAAAATATGAACTGTTTCAAATGTTACAGATCTTAAATTTTGATAATCTAATGGAAAAGTCATAATTACGTGACAAGAATATAAACAAGTACTGTATATATTTATAAAACATATGCCATATCAGCTTATTAAATTTTAATATTGTATCTATATTATTAAAATTTACACTGGGTTAAAATTATTACATACTATTAATAATACTCTCATCCTAACAAACATTTTTACTCTATACCTTACACTTCCACCTTAACCCTTTTTCTAATGTGCATTTTAGTTTTAATCCTTACTCTAACACATATTTCTGTCTTAATTCTTACTTTAACAATATACATTTTCATTTTACTCTTTATCCTAATATAAATTTCTACCTTAACCTACCCTTATCCTAATATTTTCATTCAAACCCTTACTTTAATACACATTCTACTAACTTTTATTCTAACGTTCACCCTAATCCTTATTCTAACATAGACTTCATCATAGCCGGATCATATATATTTGTCTTGTAAATATTAAGAACATAAATACTTATAATTGCCATTGAACCTGCAAATATAAAGATTTGGCAAAGAATCAGCAAATACTGAAATAAGTTCAAAAACCAAGAACATGAATACTAATTTATCATTGCATCCACGAGTATAAAGATTGGTAAAGGTAGAATCAGCAAATACTAAATAAGTTCACAAACCAAGAACATAGAATACTTATTTAAATCAGAAATAAAGTTCACAAAACAAACCATAAATACTTATTTACCACTACACAATGTTCTTCAAATCTTTTCATTCACATTAATTATTTCCCCAGCTTATACAGATAAAGATCATTAATCAATATAATTAAATTCAGCAATTCGATTTCTCAATTAAGAACATAAATACTTACTTTATTAGAATTATCTTATTTTTGAATGATTGTCTTCTTTTATCCTTTTAATACCAATTTGTATTTATAACAATAGCCAAACTAGTAATGCCACTGAAATTGATTTTCAAAAAAGGTCTATTTCGTCTCCATTAGAGCAAATTAAAATTTTTTATAAGAAAAAGCAAATAAAATTTATATATTTATACTCCTTATAATTTCGTCTATTCAAAAAAAGTGTTAAAAAATTTCGTCTTTTAAGTAAAATAGGTCAAAAACAATTTCATCTTTAAATTTTAATTTCGGGTTTTAGAACCTGAAATAATTTCGTTGGCATGTATAAGCCAAACCGTGTATTTTATATGAATACTGTCAAGAGAAAACCTGCCTTCGGGCTTTCTTGTCTGAGTATATTCTATAATAAATTAAATAGTTTGTGCTGGTACAAAATATAATTAAGAGCTCGAAGACAGGTCTTCTCTTGGCAGTACTCATATATCTGTTGATTTTTGAAAATCAATAAACTTCAATTAACTAGTTTAATGCTATTCTGAATGGAATATTCCAAGCCATGCAACATATGTATCGCGCTTTTCATAGATTGTTCAAAGTATAAATAAAAATACAGTACTGCAATAAATTACATTTTTTTTTATTACAAAATCTATTTTTTGATTGGCTAGCTGACATGTGATTCTAGAATCATCTAATCAGCAATCCTATACTGTAAAAGGTGTGATCTACACTGCCCAAATATAGAAAAATCCCTGACTGTAGTTGCCAGACAGATCACAAATTAATTATATATACTAGCGATCATAAATAATGCAGCAAAAAAAGAGGTGTGGCGACTTAGTGTAGTGGTCTAGTCGTCACCCTCTCCAAGTGGCAGGTTTAGAGTTCAAATCCCACTGATGACGAATTTTGAAAAATAGCCTGTATTACGGTTTACGGTTGTCAATTATTGGTTGGATCTAGAAATCTGTAATCTCGGTCATACCATCTAGTTATGGAAGCTTTGGCGCAATAAATCCAAGGAACCAGAATAACCGAAAACCCATTTGGCAAGTCCCGAGTTTGGAGGTAGTAGTGATCTATGATGGTACTACAGGAGGGCTGAATTCGAACCGGGGCCCGAGATAGAGAACCGAGCGACCAGGTCCTAATGGCGGAGGACACACCAGCCGAACTACTGGGTTGTCGCACTGGAGGAAAAGAACATATGCCCCAAAAGTATGGACCAAGGGGAGGGCATTCTTCAGGCACCTAAAGCCTGGGCAGACCAACCTTTCCGGGTTGCCGGCTGGAAGTTAGGGATGGACCAATAAAGAATCCAGGTAAAGAGACGGCTCGAATGTGGATACTGGGGTTGTTGTGAACCAATACAAGGGCAGGAGTACGTAACAGAAAACTAATTAGGAAGGTTGTGCTTGAAATACAGATTGTATTACGGCAGCACCCCAAAGGTGGC
>CAJVPY010003772.1:0-13554 GCA_910591965.1 Dentiscutata erythropus
AGGATTAAACTATTAGACTAGCGAGCATAACTTTGCATTGGTTTAGAACTGTAGTAGAGTAGTAGGTTGATAATATGTATAATTATATTGTTTCATTAATTATGTAAATTAAAAGGTTGTAATGCATCTATAATAAAGATCATGATGACTAAAAATAAAAATATAATGACTTTTCAAATATAAATATTGAAATAAAATTATCTTTGCTTAATTTTTTTAATTTTTGGAATTAACCAATTAGATGATGACCTATAGTCTAGAATCTTCTGATCAATATTCTTATATTATAAAAAGAGTGATCTACCTTGTTCTAATTTGGTATATCAGCGGACTGTATTGCTCTTATTAATAAAATTTAGATTGTTGTATCCCAAGTTAGTTGGCTATAGTACTAAGTTTGAATCCTACTAGTAATATTTTGAATAATTTACTTGTATTATGGTAATGGCTTATTTTAAATTAGGCTGAGTTCTATACTTGTAAACTAGGGCACACCAACACCTTGAGTGTGCTAGGAGATATAAAAGCATTTGTGTCATTGTACAAAGAAATGCAAACTGAATAGGCAGTGCAGATCCATAATAAGCCTTTCAGAATTAATATATATTAAAGACCTATATATAGTAGTCTGAGAGAACCGAAACTGGCTTGACAAATCCCAATTAAGGAAGTAATAGATTAGATTTAGAAATTGTGTAATAAAGATCCTTCAGGCAAAAGAGATCTACCAACCAGGCTACCAAGATTACTAGAGCCACTCCAGTTGTACTTTCCTTAAGAGTAACTAGTGAAAGATTCTAGGATAAAACTTTGAAAGAAAAGGTTATATGCTATAAAATCATAGACCAAGAATTAGAAAACCTTCAAGCCTGAGCTTGGAAAACTTAGATCTGGGCAAACCAATCCTTCTGGGCCATCTAAATTGGAAGACTGACAATACCAAAAGGAGTAAGATGTGAAAAGTAATAAAATATAGTACAGAAATCTGTAAACCTTAAAAAGGTAATAGTAAGTAACTATAGAGGTTCAATAGTTAGCTCTAACTTCAAGTGCATGAGTTAAGCTGTAGTGTAGTTACTGAAGAATTTAGATAAAACCCCAATGTGGGTGGGGTTTACTCTAGTAGATTTATCTTGAGAATAAATAAGAACTATTAAGTCTTATTCTAGGCACATGAGTATTTCAACATTATCAAAAAATAGTTAGTGAAGTTAGAAGTTTCACTTGATGGAATTAAGACATAATCAGATGGTTTAAATAGATACCTCCATAGATAGTGTAGAATCTCTAATATAGCACTACCACTTCGCACAGATTATTTAATTAGATATCAAAAGTGCATATATGACTTGATATACTCTTATTGTAACTAAAATAAAACTTCTAATAAAATCTATGGCCAAAGAGAATTCTATTGTACCAAAATTAATATATAAAATAACAATAAACTTGCAAAAGCTTCATCTATATTATTTATATTTTTGTTTTTTTACTTTTATTTATAAACATGATTTATTATTTTAAAATAAAGAGGGTGTGGTGACTTAGTGAAGTAGTAGAGTTGTCACTTCTCAAGTGGCAGGTCTAGAGTTAAAATTGTTTGGTATGATTATCTACCGATTAGTTGTTTGGTATACTATTTAGAATGAGAGCTTTGGCACATGAAATCCAGATAATTAGAATGATCAATACCTGTTTGGAAGCTCCGAGTAAGGAGGTAGCCAAAACCTTCAACAGTACTATAGGAAAGACCAAATTTGGAAGTTAGGACTGAGACTGATGAACCAAATGACAAAAGATCCTTAAGTGGGAGAATTCACCGACCAAACTGCCAATTTGGGAAAACTGGAAATTGACAGACGTACACAATACACACCAACTGGGTCACCGGCTTGAGAAACTGGTAGCAGAGGCCCTACCCTAGCATAGTGATGGTCTCTGGAATGTTCCAGTAAGAATTACTGGAACTGGAAGGTCACTGGAACTAACTGGAAGGAATTAGTAAAATATGTCTTCTAGTGGTAAGTTGTCACTAGACCCTTCCAGTGAGAAATTTTAGTCTACTGGAAGGAAGTTCCAGTATGTTCTAGTCGCTTCCAGTGATTTTAGTGACTTTTACATATAGCAGAATTACTATATCGGGTTTGTATCTGTGTATTAATTACTCGGATATTAGGTATGTACAGTACATACTTATGTACATACGTACATATTGCAACCCTTTGTTTTGCAATTGTCAATGATATTAAACCTTTTTTTTTTATCACATCGACTGAATTAAAGTTTTAGCGTGTGTATTTCAGTAATAATAATAAATCTGAATCGAATATTATTTGATCAGGAATAAGTCTAATTTCAAATAATCAAAAAAGAAGAAAGATAAACCCATTATCAATTTTGCTGAAATACTATTTCACTGAATTCATAATGACTTTTTGAACTTAGAGTTCCATATATAAAAGCTTTCACTTTTATATATTTGTAGCAGTAAAAAGAATGATCAAGGTGTTTGAGGCAAAGTTACATTTCGAAAATAGACTTAGTTTATTGTGTTTAGGTTTAAATTTAATAAAAATACTTAATTTACTTTATTCTTGTATAGAATTTTTTAAATAGATATTAATAATATGGCTTAAGATATCAAATATTTTATAATAAAATATGCTTAAAAGTGATACTTGAAAATAAGAGAAAGAATATAAAGCATAATTTTTATATTTGGGTACAACTTAAAAATCAAACTTTTTGATTATAACAATCATAGTCAATATAATTATTCAAGAATTAGGTTTTAAAATTGAAGAATCATCACAAAGTTTAATTGTCACTGCCACCGGAACTACATCAAGACTCTTAGGAATTATTTATAATTTACCTGTAAAAATACAAGGAAGAACTATCCCAATCAATGTGGAAGTAGTATCTGCTACTCTTACTCTCTACTGTTAGAAAATGACTAGTTAAGAAAAGTTGAAGCTAGTTATAGTTGGAAAACACACCAATATACAATGTATTGAAAAGAGAAGAAAATCGGTTTGAATACTTTTTATGAACAAGACCAACTAAAAAAAAAACAGCCTACATGTATTACTCCTGAGAATTATGAATTATACTAGGAAGGATATTTGACACTACATGAGGCCTATGCATTTTCTCTTCTTGAAGAGAAAGAAGGATAAACTACTTACCAACCTTGTCATAGAAGTCAATCTCAAACTTTCATATCCTTGTAAAATTTGTGGTTTAAGGACACATAAATATAAGTATTGTCCTCAAAATGAATGTTACTATTGTCATGAGAAAGGACATATTGCTAGATATTGTCATAATAAGCAGAACAAAAGAGCTAATTGTAAAAATTGTAGTCAAACTGATTATTTATTTAAAGGCTGTTCTCAAAACCTATGTTTTGAATACAGACAAATTGGACACATAAAAATTAATTGCATATTAGCTCAATACAAATTGGATAACCTAACCTACCATTGTGGATGTAATCAAACCCAGGTAGAAGCCAGAAGACTCATCTATTTTAGTAAAAAAAGAACCTACCATTGTTGTAAATGCTATACCCATAACAATCTAATAAACTACATCTTTATGATAACCAACTTATATGTACTGGCCGCTACAAAACTTTTTACCAAAGTTTAAAACTTGATGACCCCCAAAGCCAAGAATATTATCAAACAGGGTTAGGAAGAGGAACACTTACCAACTATAAGATTTGTAATTGCCAATGACCCAAATCCAAAATGCATCATTTAGAAAGTATTAGAGAAAAACTGTGGTTCTGTGAATTGGAACATATGTATGCCTACAAGATATGTCAAAACTTACAATATAATTCGAATTATGAGATTTGGACAAGAATTAGGCACTATACGGAATCTACCTGCAATGCTGGACACCAATACAACCTAAACCAAAGCAAAATTTACCAAATTACTCAAGCTCTATTAAGAAATAAATCCCAAGTAGAAATTTCAAGATTATTGCAAGAACAGGACACTGACCAATATAACTGTGATTAGACCTCTGAAGAAATTACTGTTCTTCTTAGATTAGATCTTGAACAAGTAAACTTAACAGAAGATGAAGAAACCACCTTGTAACAGATTTTACAAGAATCTTTCAATACTTTGCAACCTGACTTTGATTCTCAAAAGGCCATTGAAAATCTGCGTACAAACTTTGAAGCTAAACAAATTTTGAAATTGGATTCTAACCAAGGATTTTGTAATGAGTATTACCAAGAAATTGATAAATTAACACTTCTCTGAAGAAACAATTACTTCTCCAATCTTACTAGAAGAAGAACTAGGACTTTCAAATTACTACAACCAGGTAAAAGATAAAGATAAAGGAGTAGAAACAGAATACTCATTGCTTTCAGAACTACCTTTTTCACTAGAGGAAGAAGAAGATACTCAAGGAAAGAATAAATATACAAACCAAGAAACTCGATTAATTCTTAAACGTTTGGAAGCATGTGTTTATTACTTAGAGAAAATGAATGAACAACTTAGCAACTTCTTTAAGAAACAAATTGTACACCACCAAAACAAGTAGATTATTACTTCTGATTATTTTTGTCTCAACAATATTTTTAAGTAATCCTAAGCAAGATGAAAAACTATTTGAAGACTTAGAAGAATTACCTATAGAAAAAGAAGCTTTGCAACTAGCTTTGCAGAGAAACACTAAATAACCTAACTTTGAATATACTATAGAATATGCATTAGAAAAGACAGACACAATTAACGTGGGACCATTAACTAAAGAACAAGGACAGAAGTTTAAAGATTTACTCAAAGAATTTGCAGACCTTTTTTGCAAAAGATATTTCAGAATTAGGATAAACTGATTTAGTTTAACATAGGATATATATTGAAGATATACCTCCAATTAAGCAATAACCTTATAATGTACTACCTAGTGAACAATAATTTATCAAAAAAGAAATAGAAAGAATATTAACTAGCAAAATTGTTTGACTATCGGAAAGCCCAAGCCCCTGGGCATTACCTGTTGTTCTTGTATGAAAAAAGAATGGTAAATTGAGATTCTGTATTGATTACAGAAAGCTCAATAGTGTTACCAAAAAGGACGCTTACCCTCTACCACAAATTCAAGAGATATTAAATACATTATCCGGATCATATTGGTTTTCTACTCTTGATCTCGCTAGTGGATACTGGCAAGTTTTAATGCATTCTAAAGATAGAAAAAAGACTGTATTCATTATGAAGTATAGTATCTATAAGTTCAATATAATGTCCTTTGGACTTTGTAATACCCCAGCAACTTTTCAACAACTTATGGATCGAGTATATAAATGAATAGTATGAAAGTTTGTAGTAGTATACTTGGATAATACAAATGTGTTCTCTGAAACATTTAATGATCATTTAAAACATTTAAGAATTCTATTTCAAAGAATTAGAAAGGCAGGATTAAGATTTAATTTGGATAAATGTAATTTTTAGATAAAAGTTCTACTATTTTTAGATTATATTATTAGTGCAGATAGAATTGCAAAGGTTGAAACAGTACGGAAGATTCAACCTTCACAAAATCTTACCAAGTTATGATTATTCCTTGGATTAGTTGGATACTACTGACAGTTTATTCAAAACTTCTTTGCCATAGCCCAACCATTAAACTATTTACTATACAAAAATATATCATACAAATGGAAAGAAAAACAACAACAAGCCTTTGATAAACTTAAGGAAAAATTAATTACCGCTCTTGTATTGGCTTATCCTGATTTTACTAAAAGATTTATTCTTGCTACCGATACTTCTTATTATGGTTTTGGAGCTACTCTAAGTCAAAAAGACTGAGAAGATAAAGAACACCCTGTCGCTTATGCAAGTAAAAGTCTCCAACCAGCAGAATTGAATTATTTTGCAATAGAACTACTATAGTTTGGGCTATAGAACATTTTCATAGTTATTTAGGTGCTACCAAATTTACTCTTGTCACTGACTATTTAACTCTTAAATGGCTTAAAACTGTTGAACCTAAAGAATGAATTGGATGATGGATTTTGAAATTACAACTCTATAACTTCACTATCGAACATAAACCAAAAAGAATTCACTCAAATATGGATGCTTTATCAAGACTTTGATTTAAAGTTTGTATTTTTCTATTATGAATTTAGATCAATACTATAATTTATACAACTATTTACATTCAAATACTATACCTATAGACTTTACTAACTATCAACAGAAACAATTACAGAATCAGGCAAGATATTTCCAAATTAAAAATAACTTGCTATACAAAAAAATAGGAAAGACCCAGAAAAACCTTTACAAGTAATAAAGTGGACCGAAGTGGACCCTGTACTTTATATGATATATAGTTATCACACTGCTGGACACTTAGGAATCGATGCTATGTATCATAAGATTTTAGAATATTATTATTGAGATCAAATATATAGAGACATTAAAGAATACATCAAGACATGTGAACAATGCCAAAAATAAGGCAAATTACAAAGAAAGGAGCCTCTTTATCCCATCAAAATTGGACAAGCCTTCGAACGAATCGGAATTGATCTTGTTGAACCTTTATCAATTATATCCTGAAATAATCATTATATTATTGTTGCAACCAACTATTTAACTCAATGGCCAGAAGCTCAAGCTATACCAAATGCTAGTGCTACTACACTTGCTCAGTTTATATTTACCGAACTGGTGTGTAGACATGGAACATTTAAGATTATTCTTTTAGACCAAGGACCAAATTTTATAAGTGATATGATTAAGATCTTGTATGAAAAATTCTAATACATCACAAATTCTTATCTCCATATCACCCTCAAACTAATGGAATGGTTGAAAGATTAAACAGAACATTATGTAAATCTTTAGCAAAAGTTGCTACAAGTCAAGACTGGAATATATATCTACCCTCCATATTATTTGCTTACTAGACCAAGAACCAGATATACGCCATTTCAACTTACCTATGGCTGACAAGCTATACTACCTGTAAAACTGATTCTACCAACTGAAGAAATAGAACCTGAGATAAACTTAGAAGATAGTATATTAACTCATGCATATGACATAATAGACAAGTTAACAGAAGCTTAGAAACAAGCCAAGAAAAACACTAAAAAATCATAGAAAAAGCAAAAGGAATAACATAATACTAAACTGAAACCAGAAGAATTTGAAGTTGGAGAAAAGGTATGAATACAAAAAAAAGATATAGAAGCTTCGAAATTGGTAAAATTTGAAAACAAATGGAAAGGACTATATACTATTTATACAAAACTTAAAAATGGAGCTTACAAATTATGAAACAAAAAAGGCCAAATTTTGAAATGATACTTTAATAGTAATAGACTAGAAAAATATCACGAATGGAAAAGTTGGGAACCACAGGTTATAATCGAAATGACAATAGACAAAGATTTATAATTTATTTATTTTATTTAAATTTATTATTACTTTATTAAATATTAGTTTCAATATTTAAAATATTTTATTAGATTAAAATTTTAAACCGAAAATTTTATTAAGAAAGTAAAAAGAAAAATAAAACAAAGAAGAAACAAAAATAGGAATAAAAACTATCTCAACCCAACAAAAACTCTAACTACCCTCCAAAATACTCCACAATGCCAAAATCTCCGCCTTTAAATTATCAATCTCCATCTCCAAATCCCACACCCAAATTATTAAAGAAATTTTGTTGCACCAGCTCAGTTGAATCATACTCTTGAACCCATGCCTGAAGGTTTGTGACTTGGTTTTGTAATTTTCAAACTATTTCGGATACCGACTGGCTTTGTGGTGTTCTAGGCATCTAAAAAATTGACCAAAAAGTCGTTAGAAAAAGAACACTTTTTTTACATATATATACTTAAAAACAAGATTATAGAAAAAGAAAGAGGAAGTAATAAAAGGGAAATGTCTACCAGGGCCATACAATCAATCATGCAAGTCATAAAGAAATCAATCGTCCAAGCACAAAGGATTATCAGCTCACCCAGATGTAGATGACCAGCATTTATCTCCACAAGTATAAGACTCACGAAGCTGAGTACACGGCCTGAAAGTATATACACCTTCGACAGAAAAAACAGCAGCAAGACAAGCAAAACAAGAGAAAAATTTCAACGAAACTTGAAACTAAAAAAAAGAAATAAAATGAGTATTAGATAAGAAAGTTTTATGTAAAAAGATTAATAGAAAGAAATTATACCAAAGAAAATTTGTATGTGGAAAATTTTGGGAAATGAATACAGAAAAAACAAGAATATAAATAGAATTAGAACAATTGATAAATTTTTTCATGCCAAGAAAATTGCTACATGAAATCAACAAAGAAAATCACAAGCAATAATAATGTAATTTACAAATTTGGAAGAAAATTAGTAATTTAGAACTAAATTTAGTACAGAATCTAGAATAGATTCGGAGACCTCACAATTTTTAAGGAAGGAAAAGACAAGAAACGATTAAAACACATGTTAGATTAGAAATTTTTGCTAAATTTGTTAAATTGCCAAACATTATTTACAAGATTTGTGCATATAGTTGGCACAAATGAAAAACATGTGGGAAGAACAAACAAAAACATGCAAGTAGATTTTAGCATGTAGATATACAAAGGAAACAAGCATGGGTTAAACAAAACAGAAGGATGAGTTAAACAAAATAGAAAAAGTGGGTTAATTGTATAGTACAAGTAGACACTTTAAAAGATATTTAAAGAGTTAAAATTTGCCTTTCATAATTATAATCTCAATAATTTTAATTTTAATGCATCTTGAAAACTTTAACAAATATTTTGTTAACTTTACAATGACTACTGCACTTTTCTGAATTGATCCTTGCTTTACTGGAAGATACAGGAACTCCACCAAATTTGTCAATAGCTGCAATACCTCAGAACCATTATTTGTAAATTATTGGTTACAACAATCATGCATGGTGATGGATATACATACAGTATCTCATCTCTGGATATAGAAAATGAACCTCTTCTTGGCCTACTGGACCAACTCAAAATAGACATTATGAATACAGCCCTATACAGGTATTTCCGATTGAAGTACTATCTCTAGCCAAAGAAGATTGGACCACCTGCTTTGAGGCTATATATAAAAATTATAAAGCTGCTGTTAAAAAGGATTTCTATAATCGGCAACATGCCCTAGCTTATACATACTACTTAGAAGGTCTAGCCCTAGAGTACTCGAGTAATAGTGAAAAGACTTAGACAAAAATAGAAAGAGAGTTTGGATTAGAGTTTACAAACTTTTTCAAGCTGCAAGAACCAATTAAATTTACCATACCAATACAATAAAGCTTAGAGACCTTGACAATTTAAATATGAATTTGTTAGATAGCATAGACATAAATAAGGTTTTTGGTGAACTAAAAACTTAAGGGGAGGAAAATGTTGTGAAACAGGTTTTCTTAGTGTAGCATATAATTTAGATTCTATATTTTATATTATTTAGTTATATTTATTAATTTATATTTTATATCAGATATTTATTATTATATTTGTATTATGTATTATTATTGGCATAAGAGTTAACAGAGACTTTATTAAGTAAAATATTAGAGTAGAGCCACTGTGGCACATACTATAGCTAAGATAGACAAGGTAGTATCAAAAATAATACATAGCCTTCAATTCTCTCAACAAGTTCCTCAAGTCCCTCAAGTCCCTCAACTCTCTCCAATTCTTTTAACAAGTCTTTCAAGTTCCTCAAGTCTTTTAACTCCCTCAACATGGCCTTTAATTTCCTCAACATGGCCTTCAACTCCCTTAACACAGTCCTCAACTCCCTCTACTACCTTGGCTTGGCATGTAAAAGATATATAAAGGGTGTATTTGCCTCTTCTGCTCAGTTTAGAGTTCATACCCCTCTCATAGTATTAGATACTTCTTTTATCCCCTCTTGTAAAGTGTAATATTCCCCTTTAGAGTAATTCCTACAGGCAAGGCTTATTACCATCTATTATTTTAATAAAGTTATATACTGTTACTATCTCGAATTGTTTGCCTCCTGCTAATGAAGTAATCCAACCCTTCACTTCCACCTCGTGTACATTTATCAAGTATATTACTGCACCAGATAACCTTGTTACTATACTATATTGGTATTAAGAAAGCTATAGCATTGTAACATTACTTATTTTAATTAATATTAATTAGTTTCAAATTAATTCTTTTTTTTTTTTTTTTAAGCGATCCTGTCTTTATTCATATGAACTGTTATATAATTTTTACATCCATGTGTACAAAATTCTTACAACCTATTGCTCTAATGTAATAAAGACTCACCAAGCATAAATGCCCAATGCGACCTGCTATAACAACTGTTTGTCTACTCAGGAATCATGAACTTACTCACGATTTCATATCCCAAAGGGTACCCCCCCTTGATTATAGACTGGCCATTGTATACCTCGTCAGGATCATCAACCTTTCTTTCAACTTTTTCTACCAAAATCTGGGCAGAATAACTATTTTCTACTCTTCTATAAGCAAGATCATATATACCATGTTTATGAAAGACCAAAAACATTTAGGAGAATGAAAGGAAAATTAAAACCAAAAACAACAAAAAGAAATTATCCTAAATATAATACCATTATAAATGGACCAGCAAAAAAAAAATAAAAAAGAAAAGTTGGCGATCCCGATGAGAAAAAGGAAAAATGCATTATTATAACCCGTGCCAGGCAAGTATAAAAATTATATGCCTCTAGCAACACTGCATATCTCTATTATATAAGGCTTTGCCTAAACTATTAATTCCTTTCTGACTCTACTATCTCCGGAAGTCTTCGCCCAGGTTCTTCTAATCAGGTACTGTCATCGTCCCACACCAACTCTTCAGTTTCTAGCAGCCCCAAGCCAAAACTAGTAGCACCATGTCCCCTTATTAAACATGTGATTGCCATCTACCATGTCAACTGGATATGAAATATAAACACTGTATAACCTATGCTGATCGTTTGGAGGGGTAAGCCAAATCCCCACTTTTTGTCGAAATTTTTTGGGAAACCGACAGGAGGGCGAGTAGAAGAAAAAAAAAGGAACCACCTGGCCAAGTAAAAGAGTGCAACTTGAAAAAAGGCAAATACTTGTTGTTTCCCCTGTGTTCCTCGTTTCGAAGTAACAGCCTAAATGCTTCATTGACGGAGAAGACTCCAGTCTTTCCACCAAGATTTTGTATTCAAAGGCATACACCTCCTGCCAGTTATCTTGTATACCAATGCTCTTGGCTTGCATGCCAAACGCACAGCTTATAAAGGAGTCCCGGAAGAGAAAAACCATTAACCTCTAGGCAAACCACATGTTAGGCCACGACTTTCCAACAAGATTTTTGTTTTTCTTCGGTAGAAAATTCTGGTCCAGATAATCGTTGAGTTTCAAATTAATTTAATTTAATTTACTAGCTATAAAAATATTGTAATATTACACTGTCTATTTCGAGATATTGCAAAATATCTTATATAATATTTTATAATACCTTATATAATTTTTCGTAATTTTATATTTTGCAAATTTTCAAAATATATTGTATTATATTATAGGAGTTTGCTATTTATTGCTACTGGTGATCATCACAAGTATTGCTATATCTCAAAAACATACTAAGTAAACAGGATCGGGTCTTCTAAGTAAAAATATTCAGAACCCCCAAAAACCTTATGAAAACTGAGATCGGGCCCTATTAAGCCCTTATAGCTTTATAATATATTATATAAAAAAAACAATAATTCTTTAATTTCTAACCCTAACCCTAACAAATCTTAGGACTAGTGATGATCACTACTGGCGATAAATAGTAATTTTGTATATTAAATCTTTTTTATAGTTCATAAAATATTTTAAAATATTACATTCTATTAAATTTGCTAATAAGGTTTAAAGTAAAAGAAGAAAAAATTACTATATTTCTAAACAATAAACTAAAAACAAAATAAAAAACAAGATTCTCTGTTGATGAAGTTACTTAGGCTGTTATTTTTAAAAAAAAACACAAAGAAAACAACAAAATTTGCTTTCTTTAAGCTATACTCTTTTACTTGGCCAAGTGGTTTCTTTTTTACTTCTACTTAATCTCTTGTTGATTTTTAAAATTTTTTTACAAAAAGTGGGGATTGGCTTACTTCTACAAAAGATCAGCATTGTTTACATCCCAATTTAAAACAGCATAGTAGATTGCAACTATGTGTTTAACAGATACAGTACTACTATTTGAAATTAGACCCTAGGCAACAAACTCCAAGTAATGGTAGCAGATAGCTTAAGATATAGATCTATGGATGGTGATAGCACCTGGCTTGAGATATGAACTAGAATGGGCTAAATAAAACTATCTGAGGTTAGTTGGAAAGAAAATTGAACGATAAGACAAAGCTTTACAAAAGAGATATACAATCATTGTAGTTGTTATATATTAGCAAATTTAATATTGCGAAATAATTTATGAACTATAAGAACAATATAATATTATATAATAACTTTTGCAATATTGCAAAATATTCATGAAGAACTCTTTTAAACGATCACTTAAACCACTAATAGAAAACAAATTTTTGTTGAAAAGTTATAGTTGACATAGTGGTTTGTCTAGAGGTTAACATTTACTTTGTAGAACTCCTCTAAAAGATGTTTGACATGCAAGCTAGAAGTATTATTATACAAGTTAACTGGCAAGGTAATAATAAACCTAAAGGTGGCGCCCTTGTATATAAAATCTTAGTGGAGTATGGGCAAAGCCCAACTTCGTTGATAAAACTACTCGACTGTTAACAAAAAAACACAGGGGATACAACAAAATTTTAGTTTTTCCAAGCCGCACTCTTTTACTTGAATAAGTGGTTCTTCTCTTTACTTACTCTCGCTTCTTTATTGGTCTTCCAAATTTTTTTAAAAAAGTGGGAGATTTGGCTTATCTCTTCCAAAAGATCGATATTGTTTACTTTCTAAATTTGAACAACCTAATAAATTGCAACCATGTGTTTTACAGATATGGCACGTTAGGATTGGGCCCCCAGCATGGAATTTCTAATAATGGCAGCAGGTGGCTTGAGATACAGGTCTATGGATAGCAGCAGCACCTGGCTTGAGATACGAATTAGGATAGGCATGACATAGTTATTCGGAGTCGATCAGAAGGTCAAAAAGAAGAATTGAACATTAAGACGAAGCTTTACAACAGAAATATACAAATGTTGCATTTGTTATATAATTTTTATACTTATCTGACACGGGTTATAATAATATATTTTCTTTTTCTTTTTTTGGGTGCGTCAACAGCACCAGGATGTAGGTGAGATTTTCCGGGTCACATGACTTTCCGATCTCCGATCTACATCATCATGTTACTATTATAATAAACCAATCAAATTTATTAACTTTGAAAAAAACCAATTAATTTTTTATATTCATGCATTAAATAAAATAATTTTTTTATATTTATATGTTCTCAAATTAATTAAACAATAAATTTATTATGAACATAAATTGTTCGCTTTAAATGCTTAA
>CAJVPY010003773.1:0-13548 GCA_910591965.1 Dentiscutata erythropus
TATTGTAAAATCATTTTTTTATGTGTTTCACACCGTGTGTAAAATCAGTTGTGTAACAACAACGTTCCCTCCTGTTTCTGCTTATAGTTGATCGTAATCGTCTGTAGCCGAACACATCCCTAATGGGAACATCTCAGTCAACAAATATCCCAAGACTTATTTGTCGTAATAGATTTGCTGCTTCTGATTAGAGATGCAGATGATTGCCGTCGACATAAGCTCTAGCTAGTTACGGCTTAAGCCGGGACTATTCGCCTGCACCTCTACTTCTGACTAGTGATGTGATAGAATAGTCTCAATGGTGTTGCGGTTAAGAATTTATTAGATATTACATAAAAATAAAATCAAGATAAAAATAAATTATATATTTAATCGCTTTTAATTTTTATCAAAATTATTACCCGTGTGATGCAATTTTATTACAATTGAAAAAAATTTGAATCACGAGCATTACATAATATTTTAAAAATTAATCTACGTTATTTATGATGGGTACTTTGGCGAACGGAATACGGTACATTTTTAAATGCGAAATTTGCTTATTGGCCAGTACAAACTTTCATTCTATGTTAGTTTTACAATAGTTGATGTTGAAAGTCCAAGGTTTATAATACGTACGTATTACCACTATGTAAACCTCATTGAGTAAATTTTTTTTTACATTTTAACTAAATCATATTTTTGTGACAACTTTTGTAAAGTTTAAACAGATTTCTTTTAACGGAAGTCTTCCACGAACATGAAACACAAATTGGTTTGAAGAATTTTTAGTGATATATAACAGAAATGGATCATAATTATGTCATAATGTATTAAAACATTTTTTTAACAGATTTAATCGAGCAATCATGATTTTTAAGACCATGTCTTAAAGCATTTGCCATCCCTGGTTACGGCAATGATTGGGACCATTCCACTGCATCACTACTTCTGACCCGTTATCCCCTCAAAATAAATTTGACAAATGGTAAAATCAGCATCTTGTGCGAGTCACCGATATGTGATTCGTAAGGTTTATGTCGTATGAGGTACTAGTACATCAATAAATACACAAAAATAACTTTTAAATGGTCTAAATGATAAGTATAGTTAATTTATCTTGACGATTACCTTTCTTGTATTAATAACTATAATTTGATACCCTATGTCACTTTTTAAAAACTTTGATCGAAGGTATCTCGACAACCGCCTGATCAAATTCGATAAATTCTTTTTTATTTGAATTCTATAGATTCATAGAATTTGAATAAAAGTTTATCGAATTGGTTAGGTAGTTTTCGAGATACCTTCAATAAAAGCTAGATAAAATTTTGTCATGGCTAATATTTTGATAGACGTCGAAAATTTTATAAAACTTTAATCGAAGGTATCTCAACAACCATCTGATCAAATTCGATGAATTTTTTTTATTTGAATATAGAATTCGAATAAAAAAAAAGTTCATCGAATTTGATGAATTCAATAAAAAAAAAAAATTATCGAATTTTATCAGGCGGTTTTCGAGATATTTTCGAAAAAAATTTTAACATCTTTTAAAATAATAGACAAGGCAAAATTTTATCTAACTTTGATTGAAGATATCTCGACAACTACCTGACCAATTTTATAACAATTTTTATTCGAATTCTATGTATTTGTAGAATTCAAATAAAAAAAAATTCATAGAGTTTGATCAGGTGGTTGTCGATAAAAAAAGTAATCTACATAGGGTATGAATGCCCGTAATAATAAAATAACAAAGTAACAATAAAGAAGCATTACACTAAAAAGGTTATAATAATGATTTAAAAGTCGAAGTGTATGAAAATCAACTAATGGTGAGTTGTGAACCATTAAGAATTTTGGTTTGATTGACCAAAACTTTCATAGGCCCGAAGCAATCAAACTTAATAAATGAAGAGAATTTACACACTGAAACTTTTGTGGGTATTAAAATTCCCGCTCTGAAATATACTATAGTAAAAAAAAAAAAATAGAGGTTTCAGGCCGTCCCAAAATCCCGGTGATACCGCTATGATATCAGATACAATGGAGAGTAAGCTACTGGTAAGACAAATTACTTTGACAAATATCCAAAAAAAGCAGCGCATTTACAGGATTAGAACTAAGTGGTGAATTTCATTAATTCAAAAAATACTATATACCGTTTATTTTTTTAGAACTTTAACCCTTTCTAGGGTCAAGCTTCACGTAAAAATAAATGATAATTCTAAACGTCCACATAAGTCGACTTTACTAGTTGGTGAGCATTTAGAGTTAAATCATTTGTTGAAGTCGAATTTTCACGTTTTTAAGATCCTATATGGATGAATAAGCATGCGCATCCATCATTATTATTATTGATAAACCTAAAAAATTTTATTAACGTTATAATAGATAATATATAACTGTATATATGCATGATCTGCTTTTAATATATGAAACTAAACGTAAACTTAAAATTATTAATAACGATAAACTTTATTCAATAAATAACGATAATATAAAATTTTTAAATTTTAGCGCCAACGTCAATAATTTTTGATTTAACACTATATAAATAAACAGCAATTAGGGTTTTATCTGCAAGTGTAACAATAATACATGTTTTAGCCTGGGAATGTATTTCATTGCCCACTATATATAGATACAGTAAATGATTTAATAATTTTTAGTTATTTTATTCGTCCTTTCTGTACGCAGCAAAAAGGTAATCATTTAGGTCGTTTTTTATCCCCTAAAAAAAAAAACCCAGACTATTTAAAATTAATATGCAACAGGCTATTATTACATACGTACGTAAAATACTTTTTCTTCTTAGGGAAATGAAGTTACCCTCGTGGATTTTAATCATGTTTTTAGGAATACTGTATAGGAAGATTCTGATAAATATGTATTTCAAATGCAATTTCTATGCTTCCAAACCATAGTTACGCAACAAAATGGTACATATATATAAGAATTCATTGAGTCGTATTTTTAAAAGTAAGTTTCATTTTGTAATTATAATTCACTTTAAATTTTTCGAGTGGTCATTATTTTTACGTCGGCCTTTTCCTAAAGAATTTAATCCGACAAAATTTTTATTTGTGCACCTCGTGAAATTTGTGTACTGTATCGGTATTGGCATCACCATTACCAAAGTTGAAACCGCCATCATTTGTGATTGGTTAAAAAAATGTATCAAACCTAAAAAAATGTTTCAAATAAATGGATTAACGTTAATTAATACATATCAATAATTTTTTTCTCGTTAGCTTCACTTTTGTTCACAAGAGATTTTTTTCTTTCAAAAATAGTTGCCTGTAACCAGGTAAAAAAAAAAAAATTTTCATCGTTTTTAGCAAAAATTATCCATTTTCTTAATTATCACTACTTTGTTTAGTAGAAATATGGAAACCTTTTCGATATCAATTATTTATGTATTATTTATATATTAATATTAATATTAATTATTATTATATATTATTGTTATTATTTTAATTGAATTTAGTCACCATATAGCCAAAAAAAAAAAAAAAATCATCTGTCATAATCCACTAAGTCTCCTTATTACAATCGAACGATGGGCAACAAAAATTCTCGCTCACGAAGCTCACGAACAATAGAAAGTCGTAAAAAATGTAAATACCCATATTTACATTGGAAACGTCGTCGTAACAACGAAATTTGGTGTAAATGTGATAACTATTATTTAACAAAAGGTTGGACTAGTGGTCATCGTGGAGTTGATAATTTTATTAAAGAAACTCAATTAAATGCTAAAGATCAATTGGATCCATATCTGGAATGGGTTCCTTATGACAGATTAGCTAATATTAAAAAAATTGGTGAAGGTGGTTTTAGCGTTGTTTATTCTGCTGATTGGTTTGACATGGATAAAAGAGTTTCATGGGGTTCCATGATTAAAGGTAGACCCGTTGCCTTAAAGAGTATCAATGACTCAAAAGAGATGTCGTCTGAGTTTATTAATGAGGTAAACTTTTGCTATATTATTTATGTTTCAATGTTAAGTTTAATTGCTGATTTGTTATCATAATGTTTATAGCTTAAAATACACCATCGCTGTATATCTGCGACTCCTCCTCTCGATGGCGGAATTAGATATGATCATGGGTTTCTTCGTTTTTTTGGTATCACTCAAAATCCTGAAACAAATGATTACATCATGATTACTGAATTAGCTCCATATAAAGATATTCGTAACTTATTACGTCAAAATTTTACTTATCTAAGTTGGAGTGATAAATTATATTGGCTTCGTAATATCGCCGGTAATCTTGTAACAATTCATAATGCTGGTTACACTCATCGTAATCTACATCCCGGTAATATCCTAATGGGTCAAATTAAAGATGGTTTAACGGTGGCAAAACTCGCTCACTTAGGGTTGTCACGTCCAGCTAAAGAATTACCACCAATGTCTTCTAAAGAATTTTATGGTGTATTACCTTACGTAGCTCCTGAAATAATATTGGGTCAAAAATATACAAAGGCCTCTGATATTTATAGTATTGGAATTATAATGGCTGAAATTTCTACTTCCATACCACCATTTGTTGATAAAGCTCATGATAATAAATTAGCATTGGATATATGTAATGGATTGAGGCCAACTTTCGCCGAAGGAACGCCAAAATCTTACATTGAATTTGCCGGTCAATGTACAAATTATAATCCTGCGGAACGTCCTACTTCTGAAAAATTATTAAATATGTTTAATCATTGGTGGAAAATTACTCAAGATCCAGAAATCTTGGATGACACTTTTAATGCGGCTGACAAGATAATACCGAGTATAGGCATCTCTTTCACTGCGCATCCTGATGCGTGGTATAAGAGTAGATTACTTAATTTTGAAGGTGTTTTCGTTGAGGGTTGATTTCTTTGAGATAAAACTATTGAAATATTAAAATCTCCTCACAAATCCACATATATTTATATTTATTTACAAACTTTGTTACGAATCTTTTTCCCGTATGCATATATGCATGCATGTAATTTAAGCACCGCTAATAACTTTTTTGACGTTAATATAAGCATTTATTTTTCTCTTTGATATAAATAAAAGTTAATTTTATTTAGGACACTCGAACTATATATTATAAACTTTATCGCATGTATACAATTTTTTGTTCACTCAAAGGACTTTTTACATATGAATAAAGATTCTGGTTCTGGTTGATGGTTAAAATAATTTTACTACTATTAGTGAAATCGGTGTTGAATTGGTAAAATTGGTGAAATTAATTTCTCCTGCATCTCTAGGTGTGAAATCATGTTACGTACGTACGTACGTATATGCGTACATACGTAACTAATAGTATTTGCTAAAACCATTTATGCATAAAGACGAAACACAAATCCTCGGATTAACTAATTTCCTTCCTTCAAAGTTCTCATTGAACGAACGCAACTTTCGTTCTACCTCAAAAATCCGACATTCAAATTCCGATAATACAAAATCCGACACCAAAAATCCCAACATTACCAAAATCCCAAAAATACTTCAGTTTCAGGACTTTGTCGTCGAGGTTTTGGGAATCAGGATTTTGGTATTGTCGTGATTTTAAATTGTTGGATTTTATACTATCGGGATTTTGATTTTGAGTGTCGGGATTTTGGACCTCGTCTTGTCTTTCATCAGATGAAATTGATTAAATCACTGATCACTAAAGAATTTCACAGATATGGTTATCGTTACGCGCTGCTTAGAATAAATTTCATTAATTTTAATTATTCTCCCTACACTCGGGTACCTAATTTAATTATGTTTTATATACCAGGGTTTTTAATAATAAATAATCCCTTATTCATATGGTGTCATACCCTGAGTACATATATTGGAGAAATACACAATCGATTAACTAATTTTTATCAATTTTATCAATTATTTTTATTGTGTAAAGTTGTTATTAATAAAATAAACACACGTAATTAAATATTTTATATTTTGATAAAGTTATACAGTATTTCTATTGATTCTATTTTATTATCTAGCCTATTTAATTATGACTTCTTATTTATAAAAAAAAGCATTAATTCTATTTTAGGTTTTACCGAATTTTATTTTAGTAAAAATTATAACTACCCCTATATAAGCACATTAATTTTTCGAACAAATTACTATTAAGCATATAAAAATCGCTCTCTACATAAGCACATTTTCTATATAAGAACCCTTTTTATCGGTCCCGACAGTGTGATTATATAGGAGCGCGACTGTAATTCTAATTCTAGTAACAAATATTTATATCTTTTAACCAAAAATTAATTAAAACTTTTATCAAATTTGGTTATTTTTTAAAATCTGTTGTTTTTTGGCTACCATATTTTCGCGTAATAACGCTCACCTGCGCGTTATTTTGAGTATATGCACGTCGCGCATGAGCGTTTTTTTGAGACAATTAAAAAAATCTTATGTAATTCTTGTATAAAAGTATACAAACAAAAATACTAGATTTAGTACTAAGTAAGCCAACCTTCGAGCTTTAATAAAAGTTGTTCTGAAAAACAACTTTTTTTGTCGAAGTACTAAATCCAGTTCCAAAATTTTTTAAATCTTACTATTAATAAACATCCTTACTATGGGGGGCGCTATTTTGGGACGCGCATGAGCGTTATACAGTTGACCCTCTCAAAACCGATCCTGTCAAAGCCGATAACCTGTCAAATCTGATAAAAAATTAATCTACCAAGTCCGTTCCCGTTATATAAATCTATTAGTTTACTATGTTTTCAAATCCGATAACCTCTTAAAACTGATACAAAACCTGTCCACCATGCATACCGATTCTGAGAGGGTCAACTGTATATGTATTATTTTTAGAGGGCACGATTTTCAAATAACGCCCATGAGCATCATTACGCGAAAATACGGTAGAATTAATTCTATCTTTTACTAAAACTAGTTTTTAAAAAATTAGTATTGTTTTTAAAATAAGATATAGAGCGGTCATCACTACGTAATCAGGTAGTTGGCCTGCGATGATTTTCTGTTTTGGTTAAGACTAAATTCTGTGTGTGATTAAGAATTTTACCGATTTCTGTGAAATTCTGTGATACCATTTTGTAATTTCTGCGGCTTTATGCGACAATTTTTTAAAATCCCGACAAGCGTGCTCGTAATTTGTGTTGATGTATCGTCTATCTTTCCGGGACTTCCCAGTGGTGCCAACCTGAATTTATGCGATATCTTAGAATTCTGTGATATTCTACGCTGCTTTTTTAGAATTCTGTGATATTCTGCGGTGACTAAGAGTGATTTCTGTGGTTAGCTGTTTTCAAGGAGAATTCTGCTGTTTTCTGTGATCTCAGTAAATCAGCCTGCATTAACCTAATTTAGGCCGATGATCTTCCAAAAATTAATAGCCTACTATAGCGCCTGTCGTTTTATTAGTAGAGGTTATTTTGGCGCCATGATTGATATTATTACAAAAGTGATGGGTATAAAAAATTTTTAAAAAATACGTATAAGTACTAGTTATAAATTATAAAAAAATACCAATAAATATAGGCGGACCCCAATTGTTATTTGTACCTCCTTGAAAATTGATTTTTTGTTTTAACTTTAAGCAAAGATATTTCGACAACCACCAAGTCAAATTCAATGAATATTTTTTTATTCGGATTCTATATGTTTATAGAATTCAAATAAAAAAAAGTTCATCGAATTTGATTTGGTGGTTTGTCGAGATGTCTTCATTCAAAGTAATTCAAATAAAAAACGTTTATCGAATTTGACTTGGTGGTTGTCAAGATATCTTTTAAGAAAACGTCCATCAAAATAAAGCTTTATTTTGATAGACATTGAGTTTTTTAAATCTTTGAGCGAAGATATCTCGGCAACCACCAAGTCAAATTCGATGAACTTTTTTTTATTTGAATTCTACATGTTTTTTAAAATCCAAATAAAAAAATGGTTATCAAATTTACTTAGTGGTTGTCGAGATATCTTCGCTCAAAGTTTGAAAAAAATTTACAGCTTTATTTTGATAGATGTTTTGAGTTTTCTTAAAACTTTGAGCGAAGATATCTCGACAACCACAAAGTCAAATTCAATGAACATTTTTTTATTTGAATCTATATGTTTGTAGTTTAAATAAGAAAAGGTTCATCGAATTTGACTTGGTGGTTGTTATGATATCTTTGCTCAAAGTTTTGAAAAAAACTCAAAACATCACTGACAGCTTAATTTACTGACAATTAATTCACTGACAAGTTCATTTCACTGACAATTATTTCACCGACAGCTCATTTCACTGGCAAAATAATTCTGGTCATTGTTGTTAGTGTTGGCTTAGAATTAGAAAATTTTAAACCTTTACTCAATTATTATCATGATAAACTATAATATACTACTTTACAGTATTTCTATACTTGACATTTACAAAATAAAATAAATAAATAATAATAATAATAATAATAATAAATAAAAAATTAAAAAATTAAAAATTAATTATAAATATATATATATTTAGCTTCAAACACTAAATATATCTGTTTCTTTAGTTTGCATACATGATAAAAGATTTAAAGTAGTAATATCAAACTTGATTTGAGCAGACTCATCATGTGACAAATCTAAACAAGCAAATAATATTATTTCTAAATAAATAATTTTATATACAAAATGTTCAAAGTTCGGTAATATCAAGCTTGATTTAAGCATAATCAACTTATGGCAAATCTAAATAAACAAATTATATTAGTTTTAAATAAATAATATAATTTAATTAATATATTAAAAATACCTTTAATCGCCTTTTAAATTAATTTCGTGCTAATAATTTTACTAGTGTACATTTCATCAGAATGCTTTGTATCGGCAATGATTTAATAGCATTATCAGCATCCAAGAATTGCTTTTTAATTTTATTTTCACCTGAAATATCTACACCTGAACTAGCTATCCAACTAAGCCAAGCATCTATAGTCCAATAAACATCAGAAGCACTAGGTCGTTTTTTTGGATCAGAATTCATGCATTTCTCAGCCAGTTCAATATCGAGTTTAGGAGTTTCAGGAGTAAACTCTGGACGCAATCTACTGAAAGTTTAGTATCAAATTTACGTCCATCAAAAAGAAAAGGCCTTTGACCAGTCGACATTTCAGACATAATAACACCAAGCCCATAAATATCTGCTGCTTGTGTAAGCTGATAAAATTTCAGGAGCAACATAGGGCATAACTCCATAAATTTCGTCAGTTGAAACATTCTTTCTAGACAATCCTAGATCTGTGATATAGGATCGTGTATTTTCATTAGTGCGTTGATCTTGCAAAATGTTACCACTATGAAAATCAGCATGAATGTATCCTGCATAATTATGAATCATCTTTAACTCATACACAGTATCTTTAAGTATTTGTAATTTAGTCTGCCATGTAAGCTTACTAAAATTATTTGTCAAATAATGCGAATGGGATGAATTTAAACGTAATGGTAAATAAGTATTTATGTTCATGATTTGAGAACTTGTTTTGCTGTTTTTAATTCCATTGATTAATAAATGTTCTTTATACTCACCAACTAAATAAATTAATGTGAATGAAATGAATTTAAACGTAATGGTAAATGAGTATTTATGATCATGTTTTGTGAACTAGTTTTGCTGTTTTAAATCCATTGCTTAATAAATGTTCTTTATACTTACGGCTAAAAAAAAAACAATAAATAAATATTTATGAACTTAAAAATTTCTGATATAAATTGATGAATGCACTTTTTTATACTTACACCCTAATAATTAAAAATTGTATAAAAGATCTCAATTTCAAATAAAGAATTACAAAATATTATTTTAAAAAAAATTGAAAATTAACTTACTTCCCAATCCATTCCTAAAATTTAACTCCATCCTTCTCCACGCAAATTTCATAATAGTAACAATTGGCAGTTTTCCGAATTCCATTAAAATTACCATCCTCAGCAGACTTCAGATAATTTGTAAACGTTTTATGCTTATCGATTTCTATCCAATTCCTAAACTATAACAATAACCAACTTGATACATTCCGTTAAAATTGATTTTTGATAATGTGTGAATGCTTTGTTTTCGTCCTTTTCAACTCCAATTCCATATTCGTAACATTATCCAAGCCAGCAGTACATTCCGTCTGGAGCATATTCGTAATAATATCTAAGCCAGTAGCGTATTCCGTCTGGATCGTCCATATCTGCCAAATTTTGACAATCGTTGAAATTCAGTTTATTAAAACCATCGATTAATTCGGTCAAATTTTCGTTTGACATTTTAATTATTAAAAAATAAAAAATAGATGAAGGCCAGCTACCTCTTCACGTCACCTTCATGTCATTAATTATTCAATATCCTAAATTACGCTGGTGCAGTTTTTAGATGGGTTAGTCATGATGAAAAAATGTCGCGGTCCCGTGATCGCTGACCAGTCAAAATAGAGTCGAATAATTACATAGCACATTATTTGACTATTTACGATCACGGGACCGCAACATTTTTTCGCCATGACTAACCCACCTGTAGTTTTTAGCCTACAAGCATAGTATATTATCGGAAACCATGGAGTTACACTAAAATAGGCGTAATTTGCCAAGATACGCACCAATAAATAAAAACATGCATGCATACATATTGTGTACGTATGTACGTATGTATACTAGGAAAATGCGTAGCATACGCGTGAATATGCATATTTTTGTCCAGAGCGAAGTGATGGGCCCTAAGTGTAGTGTCTATACAAAGTGGTACAAAATTTACGTTTTTGATGCATTTTGATCAATTACTTGATATATCTTTGTAATTTTATGGAAATTAAGCTATAATAAAAAAAGGATATAAAACTAAATAAACCTATAAACTAGCACTTATTATTTAGAGATAGTTCTTTGCTAATAGGCCTAGAGCTTATCACTTACTGTAGAGATAGCACCTTTTATTTAGAAGTAGTTCTTATTTGCTACTTGCTAATAAGCTCAGAATTTATCACTTATCAAAAAGAAAATCAGCAATGTACTCAGCTTTATAAATCTTATTACTTTTAAGAAAAATTATACTTTTTTAAAAACAGAACAAGGTTTATACTTCTTATTATTACCTATTTGTGTTTTTAATAAAAATTTTGTAAAAAGTAGATAAAACAACTTATTTTCATCAAAAGGTTGGCATTATTTATATTTTCAAATTTAGATAACTTAGTAGATTGCAATCTGTATTTTGTTTGTTAACAAATATAATATACTCTATGTAACAAGGTCTTTATACTGGTTGAAATTTTTTGATATAATAGGATAATATAGAAGTGATATGTATAAAAATAAACATTATAAAATTAAATATACAATAACTAAATAGTTAATAAAATAAACCTCTTATTTATTATTTATATGTTTATTTTTTTTTTTTAGACAAAATTTTAAGATTTAATATATTATTACCCTATTGGCCTATAGATGTTATACAGATATTAGTCAAATTTTTTATTGCACCTCTACTATATTTTAAAATTTTACTAGGGTAACCCCTATTGTATAACTAACAAAAATGATTCTTTGGAATTTTATCTAACTCTAACACTAACACTAACTCTAACACTAACACTAACACTAACTCTAATTATTATAGGGGTGCAATGTATTGCACTATGCAATAATTATAAAATTCTATAAATAATATAATTATTATTATTTTGCCTTATATCTTTAGAATAATAGTTATATTAGCTAAATATCTATAGAATTATAGAGTGAAAATCTTAAAATTCTATTTAAAAAAAAGAAAATATAAATATAAATAATATAATTATTACTATATTTACTTTTCATCATTAGAATGATAATTATATTAGTTAATTATTTATAAGCCAATAGAGTGATAATATATTAATCTTAAAAAAAAAAAATATAAATATAAGATTTTATTTCAAATAACTAATAGTGATCATTACTGCTTTTATTTATTTTTAGTGTTAAGATACAGTTTCAAGAGAATTTTTTTTTATATACTATAATATAAATTTGATATAGGGTCTTAATTTTAGTTTTTATAAAGCTTTCAGAAGTTCTGAATATTTTATTTAGAATATCCAATCCTGTTTATTTAATACATTTTTGAGATATAAGCACCCCAGTAATAGTCACTACCAGTTATAGTTAGTAATATTCTAAATATAAATAATATAATTATTACAATATCTGTCTTCTATTTTTAGAATAATAAGAGCAATGATATTTATTACATAATATTCATTTGTTATAGAGAATTACACCTTTTCTAAAAAATATATATATAAAATTTTAGCCAATTAAATTAAACTAAAAGGTAAAATTTGTTTTAACTCATCTCCTAAAATATTATGTAATAAATATTATTACTCTAATTATATTTGTCTAATATCACAGATATAGATGCTAATAAAATATAGTAAAATGTGGTAAAATAATTTTATCACTATTGGTAAAATTGGTATTAAATTAGTAAAATTGGTAAAATTAATTTTACTAGCATTTATAATTATAAATAATTGAGTAATAATATATTTAATCTTATATATAATTTTTTTAAAAATATAAATATATTTGCTTTATATCTTTAGAATAATAGTTAAATTTGTTAAATATTTGTAGGTTAATAAAGTAATAATAGATATTTTCAGTATAGATAACTTTTTTAGCAAATTTTTTGATTTAGCCAAAATTTGTCTTTTTATATAATTGCTGTAATAGAAAACAGAACATATATATACTTTGTATG
Organism: Dentiscutata erythropus; assembly: GCA_910591965.1. Classification (NCBI taxonomy): domain Eukaryota; kingdom Fungi; phylum Glomeromycota; class Glomeromycetes; order Diversisporales; family Gigasporaceae; genus Dentiscutata; species Dentiscutata erythropus. The sequence goes on from CAJVPY010003773.1 coordinate 12,711, forward strand.
GAGAATAAAACTAGAAAAATCTAAAGCATATTAAACAAGATTATGAAATAGCATAATAAAACAACAACAATAATAATATAATAAAAATAAAAATTTTTTTGAATGCTTAGAGAAGAAAAATAAATTAATCAAACTGTTATGTAGTCTATAAAATCTATATGGTTATACTGTATATCCAATATTTATTTATCTAAATTTAAAATTATAACTTATATAACTATTCTGTATTGAATTAACTAACATTTTTTTAATGAAGCTAATATTTGTCAGGTTTTGGTTTAGTGTGATAATGTTATACAAATACTCATTAAATTATATTATAATCAAAATATTTTGCAGATAGACACAAAATTCAATTTGCACTATATATTTTGTTTTACTGCATTCTTGGTATTACTATTTTCAAAATATTGTAACAAATAAATCCAATAAATTCTATAATTGCAAATATTTGTCAGATTTACAAAATTATTTGTCATACTAATTTGAAAACAGTATTTGTACTAAGCTTGCTATTATATAAACATGCTAATTGTATTTATATATATTTAAAAAATTTATTTAGATTTATTTTTCTAATTTTAGCTAGTAAGAAAGTGATTTTTAAAAAAATAAATAAAGCTAATATTACTTTTTTTTTTTTTTTTGGCAATCCTGTCTTTATTGTATAAGGAATGCGTAATCTAAATACATAAGTTTCTCGCTAAAGCCAAAAACCCTTCCTTCTCTTTAATAAAAGCTCACCCGGCTGCTTAGATGCAATCTGCCACAGCAACTCTTTTCCTCCCTTCTGGCTTTCAACTTGCTGAAAGATTACCTATCAGATCCTTGGACGGTA
>CAJVPY010003774.1:0-13547 GCA_910591965.1 Dentiscutata erythropus
AATTTTCTAAATTGGTCGATGATAATCATCGGCAGATTTTTCAAATAACATGTACACCGGATGCTTTACTATAGCCTAGAAAGTACTATGTCCCATGAGATCATTTTCAAGGCAAAAACCCATGTTGATTTTTCTAATAGTCATATAACGACTCTAAAAAAAAAAAGGTATAGATTTAATATCGGAAACCCAATTTGCTTTGAGTATTTCCGAAACAAATGCTCTGCTTATAAATGTCAGGAATAGATTAAATCCTCCAAAATCAACGTTTGTGTTTTAATCTTTATTGTCTAGTTCATATCGATATTATTAGATATTTTTATTTATTTAACATTTTACGTAGTGTTTTTAGTAAAACTTTAGAGTATGTCGATCAATTCACTAAAATGCGAGATGATGGGCAATTAAATGATGCTCGAAGGTACTTTTAATAAAATCATCATCGTGAAGTTGTCAAACAAATGTTATAACATTGATAATACCTGAATTTAGGACCTTGAGTAAATACAATCTTCACCAATTTGAACTACCATTACTTTTAAATTTGCTACCATCAAGTATAGAAGAAGCCAAAACTCTCGTACCAAGGTAATGTGCGATATATTTGAAGAATATTTAATACAATGTTAAAATTTGCCTGACAATTTTCTCGTGAGATTTTTAAGCTTGACCCTTCATTATTCGGATAATGAAATTCGAGATATCTGTGAAGATATTAGAGAAATCAAACGTTATATTGAGAGTTAGAAGGTATGGTTTTCGAAATATTTTTTTTAATTGAATTTGAACGGTTAATGATTATATGTTTTATCGAATTTAGTATTACTGAACTTTTTTGTATAATATGAAATAGATATAGAAATATGTAATATTGTTAATATAGACAAACCAATTTGCTTTGCTTGAAATTAAGAGATTTTTGCGTTTCTTACATATGAATGAAATAAGGCCACACCAGTATATAATTACGTGTAATTTTTTCAATTCCGATATTCTATATTCTATACTGTATATTCACTGTTGTCACATAGATATTCGACGGCCAAATATTTAAAATAATATTATTTGGCCGAAATGGGCAAAGTTTATTTAATAAAAACTAGTAATATGATTGGCTAATATTACATAAATTAGAAATTCTTGGCCGAACACAATCAAATTTATAAGAAATAACATGACGTCACCAGTATTAGACACTCATAAATCCAGTGAAATTGGACTTTTAAAAAAAGAGGTAAGAAATAAAAATGCCACAGAAACACGGAAAATTTTGGATACGATTTAATTTTAAATTTTTGTCGCAATATTTTATTATTCGTTTAAGAGTCAAAAGGTCCTTTTGGACTGAGTTCTGGTCGATTATTTTAGGAATTGGTCAGAATTCATTCTTAAAAGATCGTTCGACATCCTTACACGTATAGAAAGCGCTTACCTTTGCCACAATCACAATCGACTATGTGGGCAATGAACGATCACGAGACTACAGAATTTTACTAACCGCGATAATTTATTGATTGCGTTGTCGTATATCTTTTAGTGGCAAAAACATCGAAATTGATCCTCTTGACTTATCGTTATTGACCCGCTAATCGATATAATATTGTTGACCCTATAATGTCTTTCGTCTAAGCTATAATAACACTAATACTAATCAGTTCGATATTATGCAGGGCTGAAAACGATCTATTTAAATAGTTGATTCCCATTAATAGGAAAGTCCGATATTCTTATTCATTATCTACAGTAATTATTCGTAATAGTTTAAATCAATTTTTGAGTACTTTAAACAATGGAAATTGGCGCAGTAAATGGCCACTATTTTCAATAGTCGCTTCAGCTTTAATATTATGTATATACATATACGACACTAAGAGAACAGCATTGCCATAAAGGTTTTACGAGGAGTGATAACATAGGACAAGCATTTAATAATATATTATATTATACAAGACCGTAAATTAATGCAACCTTAATATGTAGAATTATGTACTCAACTTTTTTCATTATCATGCGATGCAAGTTCTCATTCATTGTTTGAAAATGGTTCTAATGGAATCAAACTTCGAGAGAATATGTAATTTCAAGAAATAGAACCATAAATAGAAAATATCATTATTACGCATCAATAGCAATGAACGTGGTCATTATTCTTCATATTGTGTAGTAAACAAAGTTATCTCGATCCAAAATTTGAACAATTATAGAATATTTTTTAGATCGATCAAATTATACGATCTAATCTAATGGTTTTTTAGTATTTATATAGCCTTGATAGGTAGGTATCTGAAAAGTAAAAAATTTTTTTATCGAGGTGTCCAAAGGACGAAATCAAGTTTTGTACAATAAATCACTTGAACGAAAGAAATTTTATTCACTTGTTCAAAATATCATTAAAAAAAACACATTAAAAAATCATTAAAACACGTTAAAAAATGATTCGTATTATTTTCATCTTGTCAACTCTTGCTTTAGTAATCACAATTTTTTTTGCCAAATTAAGTAATGACGATGGTTCCAAAACAAAAGACATATCACTTGAATCTCCGGGAATCAAAAATCCTTATAACGATAATGATGAATTATCATCAAATATTAAACCAGAATTACAAGAAATTCCAAAATATATAATTGGATTTGAACGATTTCAAGAGGAATTTGACGGAATACTTACGATTCCAGAATTTCCAAAAAATAAGCAACGTTACAAAATTGTTATCTTACCGAGAGACAATAAAGGCAGTTGGTTGATTTATAAAAATAATTTATACTTAGATTCTAAGGAGACTTCTTATCAAATTAGAATGTACGATATTAGAGTATTTCCGGGGTTAAAAACAATGGTGAAAGATTTTGTTAGAAGGTGGTGGTATGGGAAAGAAGATTACCAAATTATTTTTTGAGAGGTGAAAGATTTCGTTAGAAGATGGTGGTATGGGAAAGAAGATTACCAAATTATTTTTTGAGAGTCAACAAACATTTCGTGCCGCTTAGATAAGCGATTTCCGCGCAAGCAAAGTTAATATATCTTATTCGCAGGTCGTTTAAGTTGTCAGACTATAATGAACATTAGAAGCTTTACAATTATTTTACACATTTTAAATAGGTTTCATATTCGTACACACCATTTATATCATGATTAATTGGATTAATTGTAAATATAGATTCGCATTAGATAAATTAACATTGTATTAAAGACTTGACAAGTAACAATTACTGTGTTTTCAAATTGCTTTGATCAAGGTTTTATGAATATAAGTTATATATACATATTGATATATTAAATGCAAATCCTAAGTTTAATATTTCTGTGTTTTCGAACTTTGGCCTAAGATACATCCTGGTTAATTTAAATGTTAAACCTATTTTCGAATCCTAATAATATGAATAATTCGAAAATAGCTTTGAACATTGAAAATTAGCAGAGTGTTAGTAAGATTCCATCGTTCAAAATTTGAGTGCAGTTAAAAAAAAAACCAAAAATTTTATTTGTTTAGTCAACCAACTGAAAGATCTAATATAATAATATATATTATAATAGAAAATTAGGAGAAGGTTATTATTTTCGGTTGCAATTTGTAAAAAAAGAAATCTTATAGATTTCTGTATAATGATGATATGGTAAATGGAAAATGATAAAAAAAGATAATTAAAGCTTGCTACTATTTTTAGTTTTTTCGAATACGATAATTTCGTCTTCAGAATCTTCAATAATAAAACCGTCAATTTTTTCTGCTATTTCTTTTGCTATCTTTTCAATGTTTTCAACAACTTGCGAATTAGTTTCTCTAGCTAAAAGGCTCACCACAACCCATGCCTTATTCCTAGCCAATTTTGGGTAACTACCAATTTTTATTCCGAAATCTTTTAATTTCTCTTGAAATTCGGTTAAAACAGGTGCGATAAATGATTCAGGCTGATAAGTTTTAATGAACCTTCTTACAAATTTTTTACCTCCATTAAGATACTTGCTATATCCCGATAACAATCCTCTAAATAAATTTGGAATACCGGGTAAAATATGAACATTGTCATTTACAATAACTATTGGAACCCAAAGTTTTTCATTAGGAAAAACAACCAATGATGGTTGTGGAAATAAAGCCATTCGTTTACGTGCTTCTACAGCTTCCTTAGTTTCATTCCTAAGCATTTTCAATTGAGGTGTGTTTCTTATAGCTTCCGCCATTCGATCAATTGTTGGTTGGTGATAATTTAATGAAAGATTAAATGCACGAGCAATCGATGAATACGTTATATCATCATGAGTTGAACCTGATGAAATATTGCATTTAATAGCGATAAAATTTTTTTTGTCAATTTTTTTTTTTTTTAAATATATATTTGATATCTCGACTAACCTATGCCGCCACTAGTAACTACAAAATCAAAATCACTGCTGAGTCGCCTTACGGATTCAATTATCACCTATGGTAAATAAGAATGAGTAACAATTTTGAGGTCTGCATGATAAAAAAAAAAGAGTCATTACTTCTTCCTCATCTGGAATGACTTCAATTCTTTTTAAATCAATTCCAAGGTTGAAACAAAATTTAGCTGAATTATTCAATTTTATTGTCTGAGTAATCAGTCGGTCATATGAAGAAATTAAAGAAGAGTAATGATAATACCAAAAAAACCAGAGTTAGTATCTGCAGTTTTTCCATTAAGAATTTCATCACCAATCACTAAGCAAGCTGCGGTTTTCGGAAAAGATCTATATTGTAACTCTGAAATTGGAGTTATAAATGAGGCGTTGGTTGATTTTTCTTCTTGTTTAGGTTCTACCATTTTGTGATGCCTGAAGTTGAGCTCGCATATATTAGTATATAAATGCATACAGGGCAAGTACTACGTTGAACATAGATAAATTAAGAAACGTGTTGCAAATTATCGCTATAGACTGAAATGAAATTTTATTCTATTTCTGAATGCAAAAACAAAAAGTAACGAAATGAATAATTCAACTTATATATCTGTAAAGATAAATTTTATACACCATCCGACCACCTAATAATTATGTCATTAAGACGAAATTATACATATATGAGCTTTTTTTCTATCGCTATAGCTTTTTTAAATGAATCTGCACATTAAGTCGCGTCATGATATAGAGTATTGTTGATGTAATTATTGGGCTATCGGCCAAAAACAACCAATAACGATAATGAATGTGCAAACTATAGTAAATTTCAAGCACAGATATTTATATACTGTTTAGTCTTATTATATTTAGTATACTTATACTTACAGTAGTTGATTTACTGCATTATTGTTTTAATAATCTATTCAGAGAATTTTAAGAATTAATGCTGCTAACAGTTTATAAAGCATTAAAAGATCTCTAATATCGTATACAGTAAGGGAGAGTCGGGTATTCTGGCGCCACGGGTGGGTAATTTGGGCACTTAGGTTTTTTAGCTATATCCCGTTAGACAGCACTCAAAATCGCATGGTTCTAATTACTGAACTACGAAATAAATGAAGGTAAATATTATGTTTCACGTATTATTCACGTGTTCAATTTTTCTTTTAATTTTACTATGAAAAAACGTTAATAGATTTTAAAAGTTTAAATTTAAGTTTTTTTTATCATTCAATAGTAAATCGAATGTTATTTTACTTTGTTAAATTTTGTAAACAGATACGTTTTTCCTAAAAATTTTTCGATTTTTTATATGTACGACTCTTAAGTGCCATAATACCCGGCTCCTCCTTATATTTATTCTGTTTTCTATGCATTCATATTATCAGAAAGCCAATTTATAACAATTTCCTTAATATTTCATTGACTAATTTAGGATTTGCTTGTCCTTTCGTTTTGTTCATTACTTGTCCTACGAACCAAGCGAAAACGGTTTGCTTTCCTTCTCTGAGGGATTTTAACTGTAACAACAGAATAAAGTTTTTAATAAATTCAAAAAAATAATATCAAAGCAAAAATAATGGGTTACCTGTTCAGGATTTTGTAAAATAACTTCTTGACAGATTACTTCAAGTTCATTAATATCATTTAATTGCCTCAAGCCCTCTTCTTGGATTATTGTAGAGGCCAATCTTGAATCTCCAGAGATAATTTTTTCAAGAATCTTCTTTCCAACTTTTCCTTTAAATAGCGAACCAATTCTTTAGAATTATCTTCACAAAATACATTTAGAAAGTAGAAATATTTGATTACCTGTGATATCACCATTGTCAACGCAATCAATGACAGAACCTAGCTGAAGTGCTGACACTGGATTCTGAGAAAACTTGATGTTTCTTGCGTGTAGACGTCCAAATAATTCGTGCGTAATCCTAGTTTTGTTACAATGAATGAATATTAATAGTTTTATTATGCATCAATTCTAATTATTTTGTATCACGTATATTTCATACCAATTTGAAACGTGTTGTGGATTACGATTCTTTACTGCCTATGTTTACAAAATCGAAATGAATCAATCAATATGTTTATTCACATATATATTTATAACGTTCGGTAATATTTTTTACCTCCTCAAAATATTTAATACCTCCGGTTTCATTCATTAATACTATAACATCGTGCAATGGAATACCATATTTTTTCATTATTCTTGTTTTAAGGTCGTCCGGCAATTCGGGTAAATTGTCCGATATACGCGTGATATAATCCTTCGTTAAAATTTAATGAGTTGTTTAATTTGTATCAAAAAAAAACCCCCATCATAAAGTAATTTAAAGTATGAATACCTTGTTTAATATTAATGGTGGCAAGTCTGGTTCAGGCATATATCTAAAGTAATTATTTATTTATTAATGTCGTTTCATGAAACCAAAATCCGTATGGTGATCCTACCTATTTCCACTAATTCCATATAATTTATTTTCATATCAATTAAGGAGGTCTTTTAAACAATAAATTAATACGAAAAATACTAATCGGTAAAAGTCGTGGAAATAGAAGGATCACTTTATATATTTCATTGAACGACAAATCAGGCTTGATACCTATAATCAGTAGCAGTTTCTTTTGTTCTTAATCTATATGTTTTATTTTTTTTTACATCAAATCCTCTAGTCTCTTGCACGATTTTATTACCATTTTCTAGCTCATTTATCTGTCTCTCTATTTCCACGTCTAAATTAATTAAAGAAATTTTAGCTTCAATTCATTTCAATATTAATTGATATAGATATTGATATGTTACCAATAGCAGCCATAAGGAATTTAATACTATTCAAATTTTTAATTTCACATCTTGTTCCATATGGAGTTCCATGTTCATGCACAGAAACATTAACATCACACCGCAATGAACCCTAAAGATATGCATGATAAATAGTACTACTGAAACTCAAATGGAAAAAAGTATATCCGAAAGCCTCGAACCTCTTCCATGTTACCATCTGAAGATCCAATTGCCCGAAGTATTGATTGCAACTTCTTAACAGTTAAGCCTGCCTCCTTTGGTGTCCTATAGTCAAAAAATTGCAATGCTGAATAAAATACATGACAAAATAACTGTAATATAATGAATATGTACCTCATGTCTGGCTCAGTAACAATTTCTATTAATCCAATTCCTGCTCGATTTAAATCAATCAAAGTCATACCAGGTACAATGTCATGGATACTTTTACCTGTATCCTAATTTCAACATTGGTCTTATTTTAATTTAAATTTTCAATAAATGATGGAATTTATTTTTGATGAATCAATCACCTGTTCAAGTTGAATCTGTTTGATTCTAACCATAGTTTCATATTCTAATCCATCTAAATAATTTAGAAAGACCTTACCACCAAGAGATATTGGCGCTATTATTTAAAAAATAATTAGAAGAATATCATTAATCGAAAACATTTCTTAAAATATCTTACCATAATGTTGAGTTATTTGATAACCAGCTGGTAAATCAGGATAAAAATATTGTTTGCGATCGAATGAAGATATTAATTGAACATTTCCTGATAATGCTAATGATGCTGCGACAGCAAGTTCAATGCATTTAGCATTCAATTGCTGATTCGAAAATGATAAAATTTTTTTTTTTATTTAAGTTTTTACGATTATTAATTCATCAGGTTTAAATCTTTCCATCATTCTCTACCGGAAGTGTTCCCGGAAATGAAGCATCGATTACTGATACGTTGGTATTAACAGGTTCATTAAAAGATGTGGATGACGCTATTTATTTTAATCATTTAAAACGTTATTACTTTTATTTAATATTTTATATAATTTGAGTTATTTATTTCAATAAACACATACAAGAAAATAATTTTGTCTTTGAATTTAATTGTGCATGAACTTCTAATCCGATAATTGCTTCCCATTTATTTGGTTTATAAAGAATCGACCGCTCTGATCTAATTTGAGTGCTATATTGATGAGATGTTACATATCGTTTTATCTGTAATATAAATCTTTCATTACATGTTTTTTTAAGATAAGTAGTAACGAATGGTTTAATAACCATTTTATAAAGATATGAAAGAATTTTTCGAAAATAAATTTGATTATCTAGATCAGGAATTCTGACATATAGATATTCCAAACTATTTAATCATGTGACTTTAAAATTATTATTTTTATTATTATTATGATGTGTACCAGTACAATACAAACAAGCGTACAGTGAAAGAAGGAATAATACAGCTAGTTCAACCTACCGGATCTTACCATTTTAGAAAATCCCATTAGATCACACGTATATTTATGCATAATGCATAAATCTCCTTCATATCAGGGGGAATATATTGTTGATCGGCTCATAGTTTATTATTGAGGGTACGAAATATATAATTATTTTAATTCGATTCAAAAAAAAATGGTTAAAAGACTTTTTGTCCAAAGAGAATTATGAAAAAATAATTATATCATGTGATTGATTAACTCAGTTTGTATTTTTTTTTTGAAATAAATAAGCATCACTAGTTTATCGGAAAATATGTTCTTAGTCGAAGGTGCTGATTAGAGGGTTTCTTTTCTTACCTTTCTTTTCATTACCTATCAGAACAGATTAGTTGATTTTGAATATTGATTCTTATAGTAACGGATATGTCATCCTCGCCGTTATCCATTCCTGAGTGCCTTTCAAGAATTTTTGAATTCCTTTGGAATGACGAAAATTCTTTGCATAATTGCCTTTTAGTATGTCGTTCTTGGTGCAGAGTTGCTATTCCTATATTATGGAGAGAACCATTTATATTATTAAAAGAGAAGCCCAATGAATATCTTCTTAGAACTTATATTTCATGTTTTGAAGATCAAATTCAATGGTCTTTTATTCGAAATTGGATGTTATTTCCTACTACTACCACATCACCTTCTCATCCTCCATTATTTGATTATCCATCATTTTTACGGTAAGTAAAAAAATATGTAACTATATTATTTTATTTATTTTATTTTATTTATATCAATATATATATATTATATATATCGTTACAAGATTAAAAATTTCTTAAGTGCTTTGTAACTTTTGTACTCATTGTTTAACTTTTTATATAATATACTATCTTTTTTAAGACAGCTCGATTTACGTTCTATGTTTAGTTTAATCAATTCCTGGTTTGTGAATACTGCATCAAACGAAGTACAAAGGCGTTTTAGGGAGAGTGAGATTTGCATTATTTTAATTACCAATAAATTGCTTGAATTATTGATAAGTCGTTGTCCTGCTTTGGATACACTAATTCTTTGGTCCGGAACACCAGATTATGTTACTCTCACTCAAGCAATGTCTGGCAATAACGCTTGCATCTCTCGGTTATCCACACTTCAAATCGAAGGAAATTATCATGATCTTGATTTATTTACATTATCACAACAATGTTTTCACATAAAAAAATTATTGGTAGATGTTGAAGTTACATATTATGGAATGAATATGTTGATTAATCTCATTCAAGTTCAACATAATCTTGAACATTTTCGCCTTGGTTTTCGACCAGAGAATAATAGTTTTACAAATCACGTTACTCCACATCTTCTCACATCATTAGCTTCTCAGACTAAAACTTTACATACTATCGAATTTAATAGATGCAACTTTCTTGATTGTGAGGATTTACAGGAGCTTGCAAAATGTGTGAATATTCGTCATTTGATATTATGGAAATGTGTTGGTATAGGTCCTGATAAGATGCGTACTTTGCAAAAGACAAATTTTAGTAAATTGAAAAGATTAGAAATTTATGTACATCCTGGAATTTCGGCTGAAATGGTGATTAAAATTATTCGAGAATCAAACAATCAATTACAAAGTTTACGTCTTGCTGGGATAACACCACAATCAGATTTGATTAAAGTTTTAGGAGTTATGACGATTCATTGTCAAAATCTCACAGATTGTAGATTAGTGCTTAAAGATGGTGATAACAACGCGTTTAACGCTTTACTCTCATTTTTGGATGTATCAAATAAGCTGGAGATTCTATATATCACTTTTACTGATAGGGCATATCCTATATGTAAATATGAAGAGATGGCAAAACATTTACCAACCGGCTTGCATGAACTTGTATTCAGAGATTTTTTATTTACTCCACAATCCCTTGAAGCCTTTTTGGAGAATATGAATACTTCATTTCAATCTTTAAGCTTTTCTAAAAGGTATTTTTCCCCGGCACATATCGATGCCATCATTAGATATGTCAAAAAGAACTCTAACTTGTTTCGATTAATGAAACATTCCCGATACATGTCTATAAAATCAAGATCAGCACCATGTAATTTTTTTTTTTTTTTAATGAAACGATTGAATTATTGTTAAATATTTTACTATGAACATTAACGCCAATTTATTTTTTGTATAGAATTTTCGAATTTCCGAGAAGGTAAAAAGACACACACATATGAATAATATTATAAAATATTATAATTCATGAAGATAGACTTACTCATTAGATGTTTTACTATAGTACAGTAGTATTATTGAGTTATGATAAACGTTCGGAAGGGATAATGTCTGAAGGATTATTATTTAAAGCCATCAAATAATGTGAATACTGATAAAATTAATGATATATATACTGTACTACTACTATTAGGTATTGTTAGGTTATAAAATGGTCTAAATACATGATTCACGAGTAATACAGAGAAATTACTTGATATTTCTATTCATATTACTATGTACAATGTAGAATATAAGCAAATAAGAAGTACTGTTTATATAAATTCGTGTTTTGAGCAGCAGGTTTAGCAATATGTCATATTGTTTGTAGTCATTTGTGTGATTCCGATTCATTTTTACGTTGCATAATACATTAGCAATTTTAATTTCTAACTTTGGTTCTAATGGTCCATCAAATTACGTAACATTTTATTTAACATACAATATCGGCGAAAACCAAATTTTTAGTTCTGACAATCTATAACCTTGAATAGCTTATAATATATAATGAACGTAAAATAAAGTCTCTTCTTTTTATTTCTACATACAAATAGTATAAATAAGCTCTTCAGAAAACCACGCCAATATATATAGTATATAAATAAGTTTATTATAATAATTTAATAGGCTTAGAATTTCTATATCATATAAACCATTCAAATAATTATAAATTATATTATACGAAGTGTAATTATCATAAATAATTAAATAATATATAGTATTTAAATTATCTTTTTTTACTCTACGATATCTAAGTATTTTAGTAATAATTATATAATGACTATAGAATAGTCGTAAAAGTTGAAAAGCATCTTAATAAAACTAAAAACGCCTGAATTAAGCCCCAAATAAACGGAATCCAAATAGACATTGGAAAATCTCCAGAACTGTATAAAGCAGCCAAAACACACCCTTATCGTTATAAATATATATATAGGTTATAGAATTATGGTAAATATTAATAATTACGATAAAAGATGACTAACAATAATAATAATAAAATATACATTTACCAATAATCGTGCCACCAACAAATCCCGTTATTAACGCAACAAAAAGGAACCCGACAAAGATCAAAAATGACCATCGATATTTATGAAATACAATACAAGCAAATATTCCTGCGAAACCATATATTATCATAAAAAATATTATCGTCCATAAAGTAGTGAACCAACGAATATCTATAAATAATGAATAAAAAAAAAAACATAAGCATAAATTATAATAATAATAATAATAATAATAATATTGAAAACTAACCATCTCCTTTATACAAATAGTTCGCTTCACTTGAATTAAAAGGCCAATAAAGCGAATACCATTTAGGGTTATAATCGGAAGGAACGGATGATATATCAAAATTATTCATCGATATAGTATGAAATAAAAATAATTTCACAAGGATTTTTTATACATAACGGTAATCAAAGAAGCAATAAATGATTGGCTTGAATATATCAAATATATTAGCTTAATTGCAGAGACTCCGTAACACTCGTAATACTAACTAGGATGTAAATAGAAAAGTAATTTCACGTGTTACGTATTATTTTTTCATTGAATTGGATTGAAATATTTGTTGCTAAAAAAAGATATTCCTTCATTTGTTATTTTTTTTATTTATTTACTACGTAATACTGTATACTGTATATTTGTTATAATTATATAATTTTGAAAAAAAACATGATTTTACTGTGTATATACGTATTATTTAGACAAAATTTTTTATTTTTGTTTTTAACCGAATAGTGGCGTAGTTTTTTTATAATTTATTAAGATTATACTATTATGGCGTATGTGTTGTATCAGAAGGTGACAGCAAAAATACTAGCTGACTGACCAAGTCCGATCAAGTATTGTAAAATAATTTTTTTATGTGTCTCACACCGTGTGAAAAATCAGTTGTGTAATTTCAACGTTTCCTCCTGTTATAACGATAGCAATATATTAGAATAAATTCACGAAATACATATGTAAAAGTAGACACGATTATGTATGCGAAATCAGCTACCAGGACCAGTTTTATTGTATAAAAATCAAAATAAAATACAGAAATAAAATCATCTTTTCCTTAATTTCGTGCTTTTTTCCTTATTTAATCTCTCACGTGAATGACGTCTTTTACTTTCCTTTCTTTTTGGTGAATTCGGTGGAGATGGTACCGTAGAACTACTTTCTGTATTATTACTTGAACTAATTGGAAGCGCATAATACAGCAGAGATACATTGACATGCAATATATTCTACAATTATGATTATGAAATATGTGTTAATTTGAAGTAAAAATAAATTTGAATAAAATTTACTTTTCACATACCCGTATTATCAATAATGTTTCTACAAATTTAAACACAGTATCCCCATCTGTTGACTGAATTGGAATTTCGACTGTGCGTAAATTGTAGAGACGATGCATCTCAATTCCAGCAACTTGGATCCCAATAATACCAAAATTATCTTTATCCGGGCTACATCCTTTGTGAACCCAATACATTCCATCATTCATCTCCCTCCAAGTTTTTACTTGATCATTTTCCTTTTTTTCGATCGTCACAAATGATACGAGAACTTTTCCCAAAAATTAATTCATATGATCTACCATTACTAGGGATGGGTTCGGTCAGCTACGGTCAGCTATCGGTCAGCTATCATCGACTATCGACTAGTAGCCGGCTATAGCCG